>JAXIVJ010000175.1:0-157500 GCA_036785665.1 Chirona hameri
GTCCTCCTGTCTGTAATAACTTTGCACACCGAACAATTTTTTTCCACAGTGCCCTTGACCCTTTTGATCTATCTGCTCCAGCTGTTTGGTCTTTTTGTGTACTAAAATATCTTTAGGTTATTCCCCTCCCTGTATGATACGAACATGTTAATCTGAAAATGTGCTAAGTTTATCTGACCGTGTCAAAAGGTGCTCCTTTCTCTTTAGTATTTTACCAATGTTCGGTAAATGACTTGAATATGTGACGACCAACGGGACTCCTTGCCTATCTTGCCTTCTCGTCACGCCTTCTAGCAACTTTTTTTCTTTCCATGTTATCCACTCGTCTTAAACCATTACAATGGCCGTCGCCCGACCGCCCTAACTTGTAGTGATGGTGTACCATAAAAAGCAGACTCTTGAAATATTTACGCTTCATTGCGTTACAAAACATTTTTGTCTTCAATATGGGCCTGATAATAACTTTAAAAAACATTTATTAAAAGATATTGGAATATTTTGAAGTAAAATGTGATGTCCCTTATTCGTATTATGCGTGATACAAAAATATACAACCTGTATCACTCTGTCGATTCATGTTGGCGTTTTTTGCTACAATATTATCTGTCTCGGGTAAGTGTAGATTTCCTTAAATGATACGTTTTAAAGTCTCTAGGATTTTGCGAGAACCTTGTGACATTTGCCCACTTATGGGGATATTTTCCCATTTCTCGCTAGCAACCTATTACATTTCAAAATATCTCCAGAAAACAGAGATCAACCAGGCCGTGAAGACACAAAACAGACCCATAAGTGTACAGGATCTACACTAAACCAGAAAGTGGACTCATTCAAGCATATACCGCAGCAATGATAGTGTAATTTGTGTGTCTTGTCATTGGCCAGCTTTGCTACAAATCATCGTTTGGTGTAACGCTGATTTGCTACCAACGACGGTTGTCGAGTTGGCGTTATTTTTTACCCCTGAACTCATGTACCTGCGCATTGTAAGAGACTGTATGTTTATTAAATAAAACCGATGCTTACCATGTGAACTGTGTTCGTGCGGCGCCGTGGATGACATCTATATTAGCATGTTTAGTTTGCGGGCGACTGATCGCTCTCAACGTAAACAAGCGCATAATTTGACCATATTTATTCAACTGAATGATACAAGCTCGACAGATTTGCGCATCACAATTACAACTATACAGGCCGCATAATTGTGCTATAAGCGTTCGCTGATTTACTCCATTTTTGAACTGGCAGTGTGAACAGATACATAAGCTAGTGTGTTGACCTGGCGAGCGCTGGAGAGTGAGGCAGCGCACACCCCGACAATGCAAAATCGTCAACGGTTTTTAGCCAACTGAACAATCCCAAAAGCAGAAAACTGAACTAAATCACAGTTTGAACCAAGGGCTTCGCCACAGGTTTGAAGTTGGGGTGGGGGGATGTGGATTCATGAGCTCCACGAGATATAGGGCCGAGTATATGGGCTATGGTGGAAACCGGGCTCAACGCCTGACTGGGCCCCTGATACACGCCTTTGCCAGCACCGGGACCTGCCTCAATAGGGTCTGACCAAGACCGGCCCGTACCCGGAACGGGCCTGTGTCACCAGAACGTGCCCGTATCAATAATTTGCAAGGACCGGGCCCTGGTGTGACGGGGCCCTCGTCCTGACCGGGCCCCAGATCACGCCTTTGTTAGCATTGGGCCCCTGCCTCAATCGGGCCTGACCAAGAACGCGCTCGTACAAATAATTTGCCAAGGACCGGGCCTTGTTGTGACGGGACCCTTGACCTGACCGGGTCCCATATCACGCCTCTGCCAGCACCTGGGCCCTGCCTTGATCGGGCCCCTACCAGGAACGGGCCCGTATCACAAATTTGCAAGGAGCGGGCCCTGTTGTGACCGGGCCCTCGTCCTGACCGGGCCCCAAATCACGCCTTTGCCAGCACCGGGTCCCTGCCTCGATCAGGCCTGACCAAGACCGGGCCCCTACCAGAAACGGGCCCGCATCAAGAATACTCAAGGACACGGCCCTCGTCCTGACCGGCCCCATGTCACGCCTTTGCCAGCACCGGGTCCCTGCCTCGATCAGGCCTGACCAAGACCGGACCCCTGCCAGGTATGGGCCAGAATACGGTCCTTTTGCTGCGTGCACCTCAGAAATTTCGGGGGGGGGGGGGGGCAGCTGACCATTTTGAGCCCGCCCCCCCCCCCCCCCCCAGCGTGCGCTACTGCCAACTTGCCTCGGGATACTCCCGCTACTTGCTGTGTCAGTGGTATCTAGAGACGGGCGTCGCCACCGGGGGAGGGGAGGAGGGGGGAGGGGGGGGGGGGGGGGGGGGGGGGGGGGCTGGGAGCGCCCCCAGGATCACTCCGGCCGCGGAGCCCCCCCCCCCCCCCCCCCCCCAGATTCGCAGGATGTTAACATTAGCCCAATGGGGCTGGCCCAAAAACCCATGGCTGCCCACCCCCCCCCCCCCCCTCCCTCCCTCAAAATTATGTGGCGACGCCACTGCCTAGAGCGATGACTTGTTGACTAAGTTAAAACGTACTTTCCGCTTCTAAAAAAGCTGAGCGACTTATACATGCGCATTACTGCTAAGTTGGCAGTGGCATGGCTGTTAATTAACCACAGTCCACACAGGCACGTAGCCAGGATTTCGTCCAGGGGGGGACTCGAAAGGGCTTTCTTCCCGAGCGTTGAAAAGGCCCCTTCCCCAAGCGTTCAAAGGGCCATCCCGAGCGTTGAAAAGGCCCCTTCCCCAAGCGTTCAAAGGGCCAAACAAAACGGATGAAAAGGCCCGTTACAAGGATGGAGAATGCAGTATGGCAGGTATGACATGGGCCATACCATCTTTTAGGAGCTGGAGTTAGTAAACTGAGGGGTCTGCCATTTCAACTTTGGAACCAGCGACACCAGTTTGGAATCAACTATACCAACTTCGAATATTTGTTCAGGCCCAAGCCCTGGAACCCGCCGCGGAAGGAATTGCGCCGCGGAGCGGCGCGAACGTTTTGAATCTTATGCCTTGGATATGCATTTTTTCTTCTATGACCTCTAAACATGTTTTTGTTTTTGTGTTTAACAGTGCGGTAAAACAAGAAGTGATAAAGCGAACTATTTTGCCCAATTATATAAGAAAATAGCAACATATAAACAAAACATAAATGCGCCGCGAAACAGTGCGAAAGCATAATTTTGTTTAACCCGTATACAATTGCATGTGCACTGCAATTGCGCTGCAGAGCGGCGCGAAATTTTTTCATTTTATTCCTTGGATAACTGTATTACTGTTGAAGGTGTTTGAGGTGTGTACTACTGTGTACTGTATACTGAGGTGCTTGAAATTTGAGGGCAGTGTCATGTACTCAAAGTTGGGGGGGGGGGGGGACAAAAGACACTCTCCCCCAATTTTGAAATAGGGATAGCCCCCCCCCCCCACTCCCGCCCCGCCCCGCCCCGCCCCGCCCGCCCCGCCCCGCTCCGCCTCCGCCCCCGCCCCCGCCTCGCTCCGGCCCCGGCCCCGGCCCCGGCCCCGCCCCCGCCCCTGCCCCTGCCCCTGCCCCTGCCCCTGCCCCTGCCCCTGCCCCTGCCCCTGCCCCCGCATAGTCATAAGAAACTCATGACGTCATATTTTTAAGTCACGTTTTTTTGGCGTTTAGTGACCAATCCAGACAAATAAATGGCACCCCTGTAATTCTGAGACAAAGCTGGTCTAGAAACATGCCTTTTTATTTAGATAAATCAATTTCAAATTGTGTCCGTATTATGACCTGACCTTGACCCGAGGCCATTATATTGGGTCAAGTTGTGAAACGGCTGTTACTATCAATTTATACGTGTAAAATAACCCATACATGTTTCGCATGGCTTTCGTAGACCCATGGGCGTCGGCGGCGGGGGACGGAGGGACGCGTCCCCCAGTTCAAAATCAGGGGGGGGGGGGCGTCCCCCCAATAAAGCAGACTTGCTTTTTTTCCTAAATTCGTTCCAAAGGTTATGAAACTTAATTTATTCTTAGCTCAAATTATATGTAATTTTAACCATATATCCTTGAGTCCTTTATTTGTACTTACAGATGTAGGTACTTAATTACTTTGTAGAAAATAAAATTGTGATATGGCAGCTAAAAGTTGGTACACAAGATTGGCTTCTGCCAGGGGCGGAACTTTATATCTCTTTGGGAGGGCCCGAGCCCCCCCCCCCCCCCCCCAATGCTGAGCTGAGCCCCCCCAATGGTGCTCCGGCCCCCCCCCCCCCCAATGTTTTCCCAAATTTGTGCCCCTCTAAATTTTAAAGGACTACCCGTATAGATTGTTCTCTTTTAATGTTGCGTATTTCATCATATCAAGATGTGATTCCATCTGAGGAGTATTCCATCTTAGAAGTATACGAGCATTGCGATTCCATCTGCGACTGCTTTTCGATTATGATATAATGGGTAAGTTGGTAGCATGGATTCTCTTCTGCTAACAAGTCCGTAGATACAAGGTTCAAGCGTTCAGATTAGCGAATAGCGGAGGTGGAGCATGACGAATTAGCGATCGGAGTGCTCTATTTAAATGGTGTTCAATGGAATTTGTTATAAATTTATTGTGTACCTGAAATAAGGCTGATATTTTATGCAGCCTTTTTGGCTCTCTGGTATTGCAATATCTTAAATATCCAACATCCATGCTAAAATAATAGTTTGATCCGGAGGAACATCGAGGGGATCGTGCCATCAAAGGGGCAAGGGCATCGGGTATGGGGTCATCGTGGCCAGGGGGCTAGGGGTCCATGGCTCTTCCAGGAGGTTAACCGAGGTCGGCCTGAGTGGATCCTTGGTTGACCAAACGAACCCTCGGTCAACATGAGCGAGCCTCGTTGGGCTTGGAGGGGAGCTCGGTCGATCTGAGGGGGCACTCCGTCGACTTGAAGGAGTCCTTCGTCCACCCGAGGGGGTTCCAGTCGGCCTAAGGAGCCATTGTTTGGCCTGAGGATTCCCCTGCCGGCCTGATCGGCCTGATGACCCTCGGTCGGCTTGAGGGAACCTCGGCCTGCTTGAGGGGCCCTTGGTTGGCCTGAGGGGTGTCCAGTCGGACTGACGAGCTCTGATTCCGCCTGCGGAGGGAGGAGGGGGGGGGGGGGGGCTCTGTCGGCCTGGAATGGTCCTCGGTCGGCCTGGGTGGGAGCTCGGTTGGCCTGAGGGGCCCTCGATCGGCTTGAGGGAACCTCGGCCGGCTTGAGGGGACCCTTGGTCGGTCTGAGGAGCTTTTCTTCGGTCTAAGGGGCTCTTTGTCGGCCTGAAGGACCCTTTGTCGGCTTGAGGGTACCTCAGGCGGCCTGAGTGGCCCTCGGTATACCTGAGGGGACCTCGGTTGGCGTGAGGGGCCCTGAGTGGGCTTAAGGGGCCCTCGGTTGGCCTGAGTGGCTCTCGCTTAGCCTAAGTGGCCCTCGGTATGCCTGAGTGGGCCCTCGGTATGCCTGAGGGGACCTCGGTCGGCGTGAGGGACCCTCAATCAGCTTGAGGGGGCATTCAGTTGGTCTGAGGAATCCTCGGTCGGCCTGAGTGGCTCTCGTTCGGTCTGAAGGGACCTCATCCAGCTTGAAGTTTGTTTTCGTTATGAGGGTTCCTTGGTCGGCCTGAGGGGCTCTCAGCCGGCCTGAATGGGCCATTGGTCTGCCTGAGGGGGTCCTCTGGCGGCCTCAGGCGGCTCTCGGTCGGCTTGAAAGGCCCTCGGTCGTCTTAGTCGACTTGCAAAAAAAAAACTTTTCGGCCTGAGGTGCCTTCGGTCAGTTTCAGGAGGTGCTTTTATGGCCTGAGGGGCCTTCGATCAGCTTGAGGAGGCCTTCGGTTGGCCTGAGGGGCCCTTAGTCGGCCTGATTGACCCTCGGTCGGCCTAAAGGGGTCCCTAGTGTGTCTGTGGGACTCTTCTGTCGGCCTTAGGGGACTCTCGGTCGACTTGAGGGTCCCTTGGTCGGCTTGAGGGGGCCCTTGGTCGGCCTGAATGAGAACTCAGTCGGCCTGAGGGGGCCATCGGTCGGCTCGAGTGGCTCTTGCCAGGCCTGAGCGGGCCCCAGACTGGTCTTAGAGGGCCATTGTCTAGGCCAGAAAGAACCCGGCGGTCTGAGAGGGGCCCCAGTTGGTTTGATACAGTATTTTCCAGGCCTTAGAGCTTTAGGCTCCTTGTCGTTCTGAAATGACCTTTGTCATGCCTGAGAGGGCCCTATGCCTGTCTGAAAGGTATGTTTACCAGTTTGAAAGGACCCTTAATCGTCCAAGGGGAAGGCGCTTTTCCGGTCTAAGAGAGCCCTAAGTCCCTAAGAGAGGACCCTCCGCTTCTTTGAGAGGATCATCGGTCGACCAGAGATGACCACCGTCTGTTCTGAGAGGGCCTTACGCGTGTCTAAGAGGGTCATTGTCAGACCTAAGAGGGCCCTGTGCAAGTCTGAGAAAGCGCTCGGCCATTCTGGAGAGCTCTTAAACGGGCTGAGAGAGCCATTGGTCGGTCGGAAGCAGTCTTGCAGACTCGGAGTCGTAATCTGAGTCTATTGAAGCAGTGGCGGATCCAGGATTTTCTAAGGCAGGGGGCTTCAGGCCCGAGGGCGGCATATTTCCTCGGTAACAGGGGCGGCATGATCCAAAGGGGCGGCAATCCAATATGTCAATTAAACGGGTCAAATATGCCTCTTCCTTAACTCGCGCCCTCCAGGGGGGGGGGGGGGGGGGGGGAGGCATGCGAATCTGCCCCCTCCCGGATTTTCTCAGTATCTTGCAAACTATGATAGATATAGACGTGAAACGTTCCGTACCTTATGTTGCATCCATTTTACGTCTTCTCTCAACATGTCAGTTGGGAAAACTACAGAGGCGATACAAAATAGATCAATCAATTTTAGATTTGGTTATGCCCATATTTGGGCATACATGCAGTATCAAACTGTGAGGCCTGTCATTAGGACAATTCGGAGCAACATACGCATACTCGGAGGTTAAAAAGTGTCGGAGAACATGTTGTCCATCAATATAGCGGAATAATAAATGAGACCATATTCGGTAATTCCCCTTATTCCACGTAAATGACGATCTAAATATTGATTCCGCGACGCAACGACCACAGTGTGAAATACATTTTTAGATCGGTAGTCAGCCGGCTAATCCAATTTTAGATCATGAAGTCAGGTGGCGAATCAAAATTAAATCTCTGAGCTGCTGCGAGTGCCGAAATTGAGATCGCCGACCCTTACTTTGGCCATATCTGTCAAAGTAGGGATCTGATCATACAAGTACAAGACAATATGATGGCGCGATTCGTGCAGTTTCAACCGAAAAAAAATCCAGGCGTGATGGGCATTTTTAGGGGTGATAGGGTGTTTGAAGGTGTGAATGTCAGGAAAACAATACATTTTTAGATCGTATCTCTTATAAGGGCATGCTCCGCCCATTTTGATGACGTCACGACAAAATTTTTGATCGATCCATTTTTAGATCGCCTCCCCGTAGTTTGCCCAACTGATGTCATTGAAATTAGTGAAGTAGTTAAGGAGATAATAACGTTTAAGTGACGTCAGGTCATGCCATTTTTGTGGAAAAACGATAAATGTTTGAAAAACCGTAGACAATCGAGTTGTAAAGCAAATTGCAAAAAAAATCAAATGAAAGAAAATGCTATTTTCTTCAAAAAGGCACGATGTTTTCCGATGGCGGCATGATGCCTTCCGAGGGCGGCATGATGCCTTCCGAGGGTGGCATGATGCCTTCCGAGGGTGGCATGATGCATTCCGAGGGCGTCATGATGCCTTCCGAGGGCGGCGATGTACCTTCTGAGGGCGGCATAATGCGTTGTGAGGGCGGCAAGCTGTCTTCTGAGGGTGCCAGGGTGCCTTTCAACAGTGCTACGACTATGTCGGTAGACACAAGGGCGCCCTGGCGGCCTCCCGAGAACGCTACAGCGCCTTCGGCGCCGGCAAATCCTTTGCAAGAACGTCGTCGCGGCGCCTTCGGCGCCGTTTTCTAAGGCAGGGGCTTCAGCCCCTGGATCCGCTACTGTATTGAAGTCGATATTTTTTGCCGGAGTCGGAGTAAGTTAAATTTTGCCGACTCCGTCTGGCATGTGTATGTATGAGGAACGTGGTTTTTCAGATGCATTCTTAAGGGATATTGCCAGCTCCGGAGGATTTCTAAAAAGCAACTTAAATGAATGGTGGGGATCAACAATCATGTATGCTCAAGCTCAAACTTGCTCCTGCAGCACCTAAAGCAGTGTATCGGCAAAGCATTTTGTATTTATTTCTGACTCCAAAACGTTGGTCCCAACTGTACTCAGTACTAGATCATGATGGCCGCTCTCATCCAATTTGGCTGTGGTATTGGCGCCCCCCCCCCCCCCCCCAAGCCCGTACGAATCGCCGAGACTTGACATTGAAAAGTATATCTGTGTTATAAGGTATAGGTCACATAACTCCTACGGTCCCAAAGTTGAGCCATAGCAATTCTTGCTGTTTTATTATGAAAGAGGCTAAGGTTGTTGGAAATATAATTAACCGCATACACTTTTTAATTTTAAAGTGCACTGACGGAATGGTGATGTTGTGTTTGCAACATTCAAAAGAAAATGACAGTCTGCAAAGAAGTGATTATAGAATAGAGATGTGGCGACTCCAACTTTACGAATGCTTGGCAAGCATGACTGGTGCAGAATATATTTTTTGATCTAATGGGGGGAGTTTCGGGAACCAAATTTTGCAGGTGACATCGGACACGCTTAATCGGCCGATACAACCAAATACTCCACATTGGCCTGCGAGGTGGCAATGTCCCTTTAATTAGCCACCGATGGCGATAATTTAACATTCAACAGCTTCAAAATTGTGTTGCTGTCCTTACAAAAATGCTATGACCAGTCAGTGATTACCTATCAACTTCAGTAAGTAATTTTTCAATTTTATGGTCTGAAACAAGGAAATTGGAGAATATTTTTTTTCTTCCCTGTATGAAACGGGCAAAATAGTTCCACAATTGTAATCATTGTAATAGTTTTATAATACGTATATTATATAATAATTATACACTACATATGCATATATATAGTATTGGACGTTTAGTTTCAACTTGAGCATTCGGCTGTTGGGCCCCCCCCCCCCCAACCGATTTAATAAAGTTCCACCACTGGCTTCTGCTATGATTGAATGTCAAGTTCATCCATTCATTCACCATTCATTCCAAGGCCTTAGATACAATTCAGCCAAGGCAGCGAATAGTGTGACGTCATGGGTACATCCAAGGGCGTCGCCGTTGCCCCCCCCCCCCCCCTCCGCCTGTCGTCAGGCTGGGGGGATTATCCCCCCTCCCCCCAGTTTTGGAGACATAAATACATACAATGTTCGGAAAATTGCAGGTTTCAATATCATAAAAGCATTTGGAAAAAGTATCAGTGCAATGGAAGAATGGAAGGGATCAGGATGATATTTTTACTTTTCTTGAAGGAGGTTGACAGGAATTTAAATGGAATTTCAGTAGCAGAAAAATGGTCATATTATGGCGTTAAAGTGCCCTATTTGTTGTTGAGGCACACTTTGTGCTTGCTGTAAGGAAACGCCGGCGGATAGTTTTACGACATGAACGTTTTTTGTGTGCAAGTTTTCAGTCACTTCGACCGAATAGCTGCAAAGAAATATGCTTCTGAAAACCATGGCTGCGGTCAATTTACATGTAAATCATACGCAGATTTTCCCCCTAGTTAACGAAAGACAAACAGTTAAATTAGTAAACAGTTAAATTATCACAAGTATGTTCCTCGCACAAGCGCTAAGCTCTATAAGTGTCACCTGTTATATTTTTCAACGCTGGTAGTTAGAACTAAAAAATGCGTTCCTAAGTAAAAATTATAAGGTAAAAACGGATTTTCCTTCACATTGTCGCGAACCGTACTGATGGTCCATTCGGCTCTTTGTCCCCCCCCCCCCCCCCCCCCCCCCCACTCAAAAATCCGTGGCGACGCCTCTGCGTAGACATGCGACCTTTTGTGAACTGACCTTGACCTTTGCTTACCATTTCAATTTTGCTTATGCGGGAGATGCATTATACCTTTGAGAGTACTTTGTGCGATAATATTCGCAATATAAGGCTTCGGATGGAAAGTATGGTCCAAAACCCCGAATACCTCAATTTTGATATTTGACCTGACCATTTAAAAAAAAAAAAAAAATAATAAATTTAGTCCGAATGTTTTTGAATGGATGGATTGCCGAGGTCAGGCCCCGCGCTAAGCATAGCTTGTTGCGCAGGCCCTGACCCCACCACCCGATCAAGCAATTCCTGGCGTCCGGCAGAATTTAGAAGCGAAAGTTTTACGTGCCCGACATAACTGGACACGGTCCGCCCCGCCCTCTGACGTCACCTGACCTTGAGCGTGACCGCTGCCACCGGCCACAGGCCATCCCAGTCAGGGGCAAATAGCGAGCGCCGAAGCGACTCGAACCCGGGCTGCCAGTACCGGGTGAGGTCAGAAGCCCGGCGCTCTCCCAACTGAGCTACAGGGGCGGACATGACCTGACATGACCATGACCTGACATGTAACTTATTTTGCAACTTTCGCATATGCATTAGAATATTCGTATCATTGATAGATTTCGATTGCTGCCATGCGCGTCTCGCTGCGGTTATTGATTCGGAATATAACGAGGGGGCAGAATCAGTCCCAGCCCCCCCCCCCCCCAGCGGGTTGCGTTCGGCTGGAGACCCCAGCGGGGCGCGGGTTAAAGAGAAATGATGACCTTTTCCCACAAAAATGGAGTTAGCACTTGAAATCGATAGACGAGGCCAAAATATGATGTAAATTCATCGCATTTTGCATATAAAGATTCCTTCCGAGAGATATTTCAAGTTAATCTTGATAAGCGTTCCACACTTTTAACGACCGGTTCTTGCCAAGTACTTTTCGGTTTCCATCGAACTCCGGGCTTTTCCCGTATTGCTTTTTACGCAATGGTGTGGAAAATGTATTTTGCGTTCTGCTTGTGATTATATACCCGCCCATCCTTTACAGTTAAGAACCATTGAACAAAACTGGCAATTCAATCGGAAGCTCATCGATGCACGTCGACGGCGACCTATTTAGAGTCGGCGATTTGTTTCGAAGTGCCCATTCAACAACGTTGAACAGAGTGATACAAAAGCGTGTCGCTTTCCAATAGTGGGGGAAATACCGATCATTATTTTTACCAAACTTCCAACTTTGAATTAGGGAATATTTGTATTTAATTCTTAAATTTATATCACATCATTTTAACACGCGCAGTGGAGGGAGGGGCACTTTTGTGCACCCTCCCCCCCCCCCATGTTTTTTCGTGAATATTTCGAAAACGAAGCGGAGCATCGTGGTGTTTGTTGCGTGACATTAACGCCAACTCAATAGCGGATCGTTTGACGCAACAAAAATCTAAATCGGTCCATACATTTTTGAGTGATATGGATTTTTAGTCCAAGATGGCGGCCAGAATTGCGGTCGGCAAATCGATATCTTCGGAACCAACAGTCGGATCGGGATGATTCAAACGCCATTCGGTAGACAATGTCAATGTGCATCCCCGGGCACAATTTTGGACACATTGCTGGTGACATGTGACGTCACAGAGGTCAAATTCCAAAAATTGTAACATTTGGCCAGATTTGACCTTCGTGACCTCGTTTGACCTGGAAGATATTGACCGAAGGTCAAGAAAATTTTACAAAATGTAGATAATCATAGCACCTGCCTACTCTGTAAGTTCATTATTCTAGCTCTCATACTTTCGGAGATCTTAGGGGGGGGGGGCACTAAAGTGCCCCCTCTCCACCGCGTGTTAGTGGCATACCCCTCTCCACTGCGCGTGTTAACCCTCGTCCTACGGGAGATTTTTTCACCTTCGCCCTACGGGGGTCCTAAAAAGACCCCCCCCCCCCGTTAACTTCCAAACCAAGCAACATAGAGCAACGCGGTAAGAACCAACATGTTGCCTGTCATGTTTGGAATCTAACGGTATGCAATTTTTAGGTTTCGGGTCAACGAGTGACCTTCCAGGTCAAGTGAATGACCTCGATCGACCACGTCCAGAACAGCGATTTTGCTCTGTCAGAAAACCTCAAAATGAGAAATTTATCAATGTAAATGAAAAGGCATGTTTCTAGGCCAGTTTTGTCTCAGAAACACAGAAAAGGTAATCATTAATGCGTATCTGGTAAAAAAGTTCCAAAACGTTATTAAAAAATTGACGTCATGAATTTCTTACACTTAGGGAGCCATCACTCAGTCAAAAATAGATATTTTTTTGAAATTTTGTTTGAGTATTGTTCATACTCAGTTCTCTCACAAATATTCCGTTTTTTTTTACATCCTTGAAAATTTTGATTTTGTGGTGATTTAAAAAAAAAACAGTTTTTGTTCATTTTGGGGATCAAAAACCCAAAATTTTGAAAATCCGAGATTGCCATTTTAAAGAAAATTACATTTTATGCCTTTGCTCGAAAGGTCATTATTTCCATTTAAGGGACGTTAAACTTTCGTCTCTAAATTTTGCCGGTGACTGGAATTGTGCGATCTGATGATGAGATCAGGGCCTGCGCAACAAGCTTCGCTTAGCGTGGGTCCTAGTCTCGAAATCCATCCCCATCATCCATCATTCAAGCTAAATTTATTTTTTTAAAAAAAAACATCCTACCAAGTAGAATGACGCATTACAAAGTGTCGAAAATCTGGCCATATCACTCCCTGCTGAGTCATTCCTGGCACATCGTAGCGAGATTCGAAATCATCTATTCAACTGACACACGCTCCTCTGCATGTAAGGGCCAGGAAACGTTCATAACACGGGACTTGCATCCACATATTTGCAGCGATGAGAGCGTGTATTGTTAGGCACATGTCGATGCAAATAGACAGAAGAGAACGCTCCATAGCAACGTGCACAATTAATGAGCCGGGGACAGTGGGTATACGTCACGGCCGAAAACTCGGGGTGCTGGAACGGGTGGACAATGCTCAAGAGGCGCAAATTTATAGCACTATTATCACGCTGGTGCATTGGTCCGTGCAGTGGTGCCCCATATTTCTAGAATGAAACGCAAGTGTCACTTCAACACAGCGAACTCCACTGAGCACATATGCTGCAGATGACCCCGTGGTGCCATACTTATGACGAATGTGGGCGAATGATTAACCTGAAGCAAGCGTCATGGGACCACGTGACTATCCTCGCTCCCCACATTCAAGATAGGAGGTGCTGATTGGTCAAC
This sequence comes from Chirona hameri, assembly GCA_036785665.1. NCBI lineage: Eukaryota > Metazoa > Arthropoda > Thecostraca > Balanomorpha > Balanidae > Chirona > Chirona hameri. Next base: position 13,251 of record JAXIVJ010000175.1, read on the forward strand.
TAACAGATGGCTCAAACGATAACCAGGCGAAGCTCCGTCCTCGCGCGGCCCGACAAAGCTCCGTCAAATGTGTGAGACTACCTTGCAACAAACTACCGCGTCACATCCTACAACTAGTCAGCCCGGCGGGTTCGCCGCGAATGTTGCCGCCACGCCCTGGGCTCAGTCTAACACCGGACTGCTCCGGCCCCTCGACACAGTCCTCGTCCACCGGACCCCGTCCTTGTGCCCTTTACACAGCGTTCGTTCAGGTAACAAATGCAGAATGTCTGATAGTCCGGCGCGCTCGGCGCAAGATTCTGCCCTGCCCGCGCTCTGGCAAAACATGCTAGAACTACAAGTTCTGACTCTCACCGCCAGATGTCTATTTCCGCTGCCGGACGTCTCCGGCAGCCTGTCCCTGGGGCTGCGGTCTGGGGAAGGGGAGAAAGGGAAGGAATGTTAGGAATGTAAGAAATATGAGGAGTGAGAAAGGCGAAAGGAATAGGATAACTCGTCACAACGGTGTCAGGATGCGCTTCGAGCTTTAGACGGAGAGGAAAGGCTATAAGGAGGGGCCTGCTCGCCTCGGCAGGAGACGATAACCTGGTCAAGCTGTGGATAATGAGAGAGGAGTGAAGTGCAAATGTTATAGGTGGCGCTACTGTAGTGGTGGAACCAGTCATAGTTAGCGCCACTATGGCAGTGGACTGGTCATGTATATGTAACAATAAAAAAGACGTGTCGCCAATTAGTACGTCGTGCTGGGGTGTGTGTATGTGTATGTGTATGTGTGTGTGTATGTGTATGTGTATGAGTATGAGTATGAGTATGAGTATGAGTATCTGTATGTGTATGTGTGTGTACTGTGTACTGTGTACGTAAATAAATATATACCTCTCTCTCTCTCTCAAGGCTATATAGGCAACAGGACAGAATGAACAGGACAGATCAGATCAGCAGCTGCCGTCTACGATAACTTACTTGTTATCGCCGGTACCCAGGTCGAAGTCGTCCATGGCCGGCTTGGCCTTCTTGGATTCACAGAAGAAGATGATGGCCGCCAGCAGCAGAAACTCAGCTAAGATGCCGATCACCGGCCATAGTGCCGCGTACTTGTCTGTCGGACGTAAACACAGACAGACTTACATACAAACAGCCAACAGGCAAACACGTATGAGTCCATGTACTATGCATACAGCACAAAGATAGCGTCTGTTCATTAAAGGTAATGTTTCACCTTTCTGAAAGTTGTCAAAGATACGCTGGTTGTAGTCGAAAAAAATGAAGTAAGTGCTGCTGAAAACGATGGTGATATTTTTTCTCTCGAAAAGTCACTTAAAGGAAATAGTTCACCTTCGGAAAATTTTCAGAACACGATTTATTATATTTTTTAATACAGTTTCTTTTTTTCTTTGCAAAAATGGTCCTACATCGCGCCAATTCAGGACAGAAGGTCGTAAATTATTAATGTTATGGTGTGCGTGCAGTGCTGGCACTCTCAGACGGTACGGTATATCATATATGCGCCGCATTCCTTCGCCAAAAAGTCAAATATCTTCGGCTGGAGTCTTTTCAGCCAAGAAAAGTTGCAGATAAGGACTTCTCAACACGGGCTACAAAACTGCTATTTCAGTTCAAAATCCCATGTTGAAGGTGAACTATTTCCTTTAAAGGGACATAATCACATTTTTCCACAAAAATGTAGTTAGCACCTGAAATCGATAGACGAGACCAAAATGTATTGTAAATTCATTACATTTTGCATATAACAATTCCTACCGATAGATATTTCAAGTCATAGTTGATAAGCGTTCCACGCTTATAATCAGCAAGTACTCGGTAACGAATTCAGCAAATTAGCCTCCCTACGCATTGTTATTTATCATGAAGGTATGCAATATGTTTCCTGCACTCTATCTTTTGGGAATATGTGCCAAACTTTTATGAACAATCAACAATCATTTGAAAAAAGTGCATTGAAATAGTCAGTTTACCAGTGGCCTATCTTGCTTATTTAGTGTCGGCGATTTGTTTATAAGTGCCCATTCAACAACGTTGAACAGATTGATGCAAACGCGCCAGATGTTGCGCTTTCCAATAGTGGAGGGAAAATACCGATCATTAATTTTCCCAAACTTCCAACTTTGAATAAGGGAATAGTTTTATTTAATTCTTAAATTTAGAACACAATATCATTTTAATACCATAACGGTAGCCAAAGAAATTGTTGCTAACAAAATAAAAAGGTGATTATCTCCCTTTAACTTTATACAAATTAAGGTTTTAAATTTGGGATGATGACGTCATTATTGAGCTATAGACCGCCGCTGATTGGCTGCCAAAGTGGGATTGGCTGAAAACGTGTCTATCAGCCAAGCAGCGGCGACACTAGCCTAGACCCCATTTTGCAAATGGGAAATTAAATTGCTTAAAAACGGCTACGTTTTGGGGAAAATGACCTTAGTAGTATTTTCGACATTTCAATAACGGCCAAAGATAATGGCTATCTCAGTTCAAAACCAATACAACGGTGAAACATTCCATTTAAAGACTTCCGAGCATAGCATGCCAGGGGGCTTAGTTGTACTTTTTCACCACCTTGATCGCCTTTTATCCCTTTTTTCAGTGCACAGAGAACATGCAAAACACATTCAATTTACCACCGCATCGCACAGATCAGCACCAACGCAAACCCAAAGCCATGCTCGTATTGTGATCGGCGTCTCTGACAACGGACTGCACACTGCACCCGCCTCTGGTCACCTGCCGCCGACTGCCCCTGCCCTGTAATCCCCCACGCTCCACCCGCAGAGGCGCCCTTGACCTCACCCTTGACCCTGACTATGGTGCAGCCGAAGGCGGCGTTGGCGATGCTCTCAGCAAGGCAGCAGTAGTCGCCGGCATCGTCAGGACGACGCAGGACGGTCAGCGACAGCAGCGCGTTGGGGAAGCCCAGGCTGTCGGCCTTCAGCGTGAGACGAGACGAGTTCTGGATGGCGTCGGCGATGTGGCGACCGTCTGCAAAGAGGGGGGGGGGGGGGGATTGGTTAGTGAAGGGCATGACATGGGTCCGTCTGGCGATGTCTGTCAAGTTAGCGACGACATCTGCAATGACAGGGTGGAAGGTTCAGACGAGAGGTGTGCGAAACATGGAGTGGCTGCCAGCCGACCTACCAATTTGGTCTAGTGGATGGAACGCCAGCCTACCTTTGGTCCAGTGGACGGTTGGCCAGCCTACCTTTGGTCCAGTGGACGGTCAGCCAGCCTACCTTTGGTCCAGTGGACGGTCGGGTAGCCTACCTTTGGTCCAGTGGACGGTCGGGTAGCCTACCTTTGGTCCAGTGGACGGTCGGGTAGCCTACCTTTGATCCAGTGGACGGTCGGGTAGCCTACCTTTGGTCCAGTGGACGGTCGGGTAGCCTACCTTTGGTCCAGTGGACGGTCGGGTAGCCTACCTTTGGTCCAGTGGACGGTCGGGTAGCCTACCTTTGGTCCAGTGGACGGTTGGCCAGCCTACCTTTGGTACAGTGGACGGTCGGGTAGCCTACCTTTGGTCCAGTGGACGGTCGGGTAGCCTACCTTTGGTCCAGTGGACGGTCGAGTAGCCTACCTTTGGTCCAGTGGACGGTCGGGTAGCCTACCTTTGGTCCAGTGGACGGTCGAGTAGCCTACCTTTGGTCCAGTGGACGGTCGGGTAGCCTACCTTTGGTCCAGTGGACGGTCGGGTAGCCTACCTTTGGTCCAGTGGACGGTCGGGTAGCCTACCTTTGGTCCAGTGGACGGTCGGCCAGCCTACCTTTGGTCCAGTGGACGGTCGGGTAGCCTACCTTTGGTCCAGTGGACGGTCGGGTAGCCTACCTTTGGTCCAGTGGACGGTCGGGTAGCCTACCTTTGGTCCAGTGGACGGTCGGGTAGCCTACCTTTGGTCCAGTGGACGGTCGGCCAGCCTACCTTTGGTCCAGTGGACGGTCGGGTAGCCTACCCTTGGTCCAGTGGACGGTCGGCCAGCCTACCTTTGGTCCAGTGGACGGTCGGCCAGCCTACCTTTGGTCCAGTGGACGGTCGGCCAGCCTACCTTTGGTCCAGTGGACGGTCGGCCAGCCTACCTTTGGTCCAGTGGACGGTCGGGTAGCCTACCTTTGGTCCAGTGGACGGTCGGGTAGCCTACCTTTGGTCCAGTGGACGGTCGGGTAGCCTACCTTTGGTCCAGTGGACGGTCGGCCAGCCTACCTTTGGTCCAGTGGACGGTCGGGTAGCCTACCTTTGGTCCAGTGGACGGTCGGCCAGCCTACCTTTGGTCCAGTGGACGGTCGGCCAGCCTACCTTTGGTCCAGTGGACGGTCGGCCAGCCTACCTTTGGTCCAGTGGACGGTCGGCCAGCCAACCTTTGGTCCAGTGGACGGTCGGGTAGCCTACCTTTGGTCCAGTGGACGGTCGGGTAGCCTACCTTTGGTCCAGTGGACGGTCGGGCAGCCTACCTTTGGTCCAGTGGATGGAACGCCAGCCTACCTTTGGTCCAGTGGACGGTCGGGCAGTCTACCTTTGGTCCAGTGGACGGTCAAGCAGCCTACCTTTGGTCCAGTGGACGGTCGGGCAGCCTACCTTTGGTCCAGTGGACGGTCAAGCAGCCTACCTTTGGTCCAGTGGACGGTCGGGCAGCCTACCTTTGGTCCAGTGGACGGCCGAACAGCCTACCTTTGGTCCAGTGGACGGTCGGGTAGCCTACCTTTGGTCCAGTGGACGGTCGGGTAGCCTACCTTTGGTCCAGTGGACGGTCGGCCAGGGCTTGCCGCGTAGTTTACACTGGATGGACAGATCCTCTCCTTCCACTTTGTTGATGGAGATGCCTGGCATTTCCACAGTCACGTTTACTGCGAGGAGACATCAGCAGAGGTGAACATATTGTACAAATCATTGGCATCACTTCCAGACTACAGACGCTAGTGAATTGATATGAAAACGGCACGTACTGCAATTACTGCAAATGACAGCAATTTCAGAGACTGCTGAAGTTGGTGGTGAACAGTGAGACGGTAAATGTCATCAATGACCGACATAGGCGCAAGGGCGGATCAAGAGGGGATCCACAGAGCCATGCCCCCCCCCCCCCCCCGCCCCGCCCCGCCCCGCCCCGCCCCGCCCCGCCCCGCCCCGCCCCGCCCCGCCCCGCCCCGCCCCGCCCCGCCTCGCCCCGCCCCGCAACTTTTACTAAGGAAAGTTTGTTTTAAATCAGTTATCGATGCACAAGCAAGCGAAATCCGATGAGTTTTCAGAATTGTGTGAGACTTTTTGGGATTTCCCCCCCCCCCCCCCCAACTGACACAAACCACTCATCATAGATCCGCCCCTACATAGGCGTACCCAAGGGGGAGGGGCAAACAGAGAAATTGCCTCCCCCCGCTGAAGGTCCGTATGCGCCCCTTTGACCGATATGCCCCTTTGGAAATAGGGCCCGACGGGCCCTATTTCGAGCATCATGTGATAACAGGGACAATAAACCATCCATTGGAGGGTCGGCTGGGGATCCTGGAAGGTCGGCCGGGATCCTCGAGGATCGATCGGGGCACCTAGAGGGTCGACCGGGGCCCATGCAAGGCCCATCTGGGGATTCATGGATGCACAACCAAGGCCTTTGAAGCATCGACTGGACCTGGCCCCTTTGGCTAGTGCATCAGTACACGAAATAGGGCCTGTACCCACGGTACTCCCACACAAACTCACCGTATTTTGCCAGCCTGGCAAAATACGGCGAGTTTTTGTGAATGTACATACCTTGGGGCTCCCTGGTCGAAAACAAAATAAAAAATTAAAGCATTGTTGTATATGCCCTCTAAAAATACAGTGGGCCAAATCCGGAGATTTTTTGGATGGGGGTACCTTATGCCCCGTGATCCAACATTGCCCCCCCCCCCCCCTGGAGTGAATCCTGGGTACGCCACTGATGACCAATAGCATACATGGTATAGAGGCATAGACGGAGGACAGTCAAACTGACCGATGATAGACAACAGATAACACTGACCGATGATAGACAACAGTTAACACTGACCGATGATAAACAACAGTTAACACTGACCGATGATAGACAACAGTTAACACTGACCGATGATAGACACCAGTTAACACTGACCGATGATAGACAACAGTTAACACTGACCGATGATAGACAACAGTTAACACTGACCGATGATAGACACCAGTTAACACTGACCGATGATAGACACCAGTTAACACTGACCGATGATAGACAACAGTTAACACTGACCGATGATAGACAACAGTTAACACTGACCGATGATAGACACCAGTTAACACTGACCGATGATAGACACCAGTTAACACTGACCGATGACCTGCACGGTGGCCTCCAGTGCCCCGCCGGCGGCCGTGGAGGCAAAGCTGCATGTGTAGTTGCCCGGGTCACCACCCGTGGCCGACGGATGCAGAACGACCAGAGAGTCGCCGGCCGTCTGCACGCGGTCATTCGACTCCAGTTTAACCCGCTCGCCACCCTCCACCGACTTGTACCTGCAGACGGACACAAAAACATTATCTTCACATCGGATGTGTGCTTGATTCCAGTGGAATCGATTCCACTGTCACTGGATTCGGAATCGGATTCGATTCCTTTGACATCTGGGTGGAATCAGAAGCAGGTGGAATCAATCATTTTTTAATAGAAAATCGTGGAATCGGAATCGGAATCGATGGCTATTTCAAGCGATTGCATTTTTGTTTAAATCGCTCTGACAATGAATTCAAGTTTGCCTTAGGGAACTGTGTTTTAGTATACATACTGCATAGCCAAAGCAAAGGTAGCTGATGATTTGTTACTTAAATAAGAAGGGTCAATAGACATGCTCAATGGACATGTTCAGTAATTGTACTTATTTTGGTGTAGATATACAATGATATTCGCTAATAGCGATGCTATGTGTACTGTATCTAGGTACCGTACATTGCATATTTTCATATCTTCCAAACATTTATTTCCCTATTACTATTCGTATCATTTGTACAATCAAATTGCTCATATTTTGTTATGCAGAGTGGAATCAAATCGGAATCAATGGAATCGGATTCGGAATCAAGCTTTTTGGGTGCCCTGGAATTGGATTCGGAATAGATTCTTCTAGGAGAATATATATATTGGAATCGGATTCGGAATCAGACACATCTGTAAATACGTATGTACATACGTATTTACATCATCGTACATAGTACATGCGTAATACATACGTCTTGGTACGGAATCGGAATCGATGCCGCTGAAGCGGAATCAAGCTCAAGTCTGCTTCACATGCATCAAGTAGCCCACGCCAGGACAGGTCCATATTTGGATGCCATGAAGAGAAGGGTTTCAGTTAACTCATCATCAGTTGTGTAGGGGGTGGTTAGCTCCTGTTCCACACTACTCGGTGCCGGATACATTCTGATTCGCCGCTTGTAAAACGACACCGAAGGGGCCAAAATGTTAACAAGTCGTATTACTAGCAGTCCTCCACGACGGCACATAATTGTAAGGTTTTGACAAGACCTGGCACATTCCTGGGCAACACTCCAACTACTCAATTCCGTTATCGAGTCAAAATTCGGAAACTTTGGCACGTCTAAAACTCGCTATGAATACAAGCAAATGACTTAGCACCTAATAGATAGCGTGCTGATTTCATGTAGCAGACTTCAGCACTGACCATCGCGGTTGCCTGTCATCTCAAGTATCCGCCCGCAGCGCCAGCATCTGCTCTAGCGCCAGACTCGGTCCAATGTCCATGATAAACGTGGAACCCGTCTCTGGCGCTCACCGCAGATGAAATGTACTCAAACCGCGATCTGTTGCCCAAGCGTGAAGCAGCACTTACCAACTTCCTTGCACTTGTACTTGTTTCTTATACGTGGTGTGTGCTCTAACAGCGAAAGATATGCCGCATTAATCTATTTTTTTTCATCTTTGTATTGAACAAATTAATGACCGATAGGCATTTGCTAAGTAACGGGATCGAAAGCTTACTTCCCACGCGGATGAAAATAAGCGGTATAGGGTATAATATAAATAGCTGCATCGTAATCAATATCTGCATTATACATATCTGATGCGTTGGAATCGCTCATCAGAGCCAAGTTAATGAGACTAGTGAGTGTAATTTATCAGAATTACGGTCCAACGGTCCTCCAGACTCCAGTCCAGAGTTTTAAACCTCGGCGAAATACATACATGGAATGTTAATTTATCAGTGGGAATTTTATCCGGCGGTGTGAAAATAGCATTAGTGCTGGTATGGATGATTTTTATAAATACAAAACGTCATTACTGAAGCGTTGCAGCATACAATAACATACATCTCAGATGAAACCACAGGAGCGCTTCGATCAGAATCAGCACAGTGGCGTACTCAGGATTCACTCCAGGTAGGGGGGGGGGGGCAATTTTTGCTCAGGGGGCATAAAGTACCCCCCTCCCCCCACAACAAAAAACAATCACTGGATTTGGCCCACTATATTGTTAGAGGGCATATTTTTCAACATTTGTTTTCCTTTGCAAAAAAAAATCATTTTTGTTCGACCAAAGGGCACAAAGGGTACGGACCTTCAGGGGGGGGGCAATTGCCTCCCCCCCCCTCCTTGTGTACGCCTATGAATCAGCATCACCTGTGGAAGGAAACCAATGGCGAGTTGCCATCAAACTTAGCGTGGTTGCAGTGGATCGTTCAATGTCTTGTTATCGATGAGACTTGCATATCATGCAAGCTTCGTAGGCTTCCAGATGTACCTAAATTGATGGTGCGTGCGTGCGTGCGTGCGTGCGTGCGTGCGTGCGTGCGTGCGTGCGTGCGTGCGTGCGTGCGTGCGTGCGTGCGTGCGTGCGTGCGTGCGTATATGCACGCATGTGTGCGTGCGGTCAATGTTTGCCGCCGGTCACGGTCAGTCTCACCAGGAGACGACGACGCTGCTGGGCACGTCGCCGTCCTCCACAGTGCAGTTGATGACGAACGGAGCATCCGTCGTCAACGCCAGCACCCGGTCCGTGTTATCAGCGCTGGTGCGCACCGTCGCCGCTGAAACACAAACCCAAATGCGATACGCTGCGATCGACCAAGCGCAGTGTTCAGAGGGAAATCATTTAATAGGAAAGTCAGTCACATTAGGCTTACTTTAGACGGGCAACATATCGGCAACATTTGGGCAACCGGTTGCTCGGCAACTTGTTGCTTTGCCATCGGCCTGGCGGTTGGGCATTGCGATTCTGAGCAAAAGCCAGCAACACATATGGCGACCGATGGAGTTGGCTTAGGCTTCACCGGCACTATAATCGCCTATGCGCTCCGCTTCAATGATAAGATGCATAAGGTAAACGATCAAGGCTGAGTTGAGGGCACATGTCCCTGGAGCTCTGGCCAAAACGTTGCAAATGTCGGCTTTTTGCATTACTCACCATAACATCGGGATACTGCGTCTGCATCCCTTACCAGGTCTCTCTCAGTTATAGTTACTCACCATAACATCGGGATACTGCGTCTGCATCCCTTACCAGGTCTCTCTCAGTTATAGTTACTCACCATAACATCGGGATACTGCGTCTGCATCCCTTACCAGGTCTCTCTCAGTTATAGTTACTCACCATAACATCGGGATACTGCGTCTGCATCCCTTACCAGGTCTCTCTCAGTTATAGTTACTCACCATAACATCGGGATACTGCGTCTGCATCCCTTACCAGGTCTCTCTCTCAGTTATAGTTACTCACCATGACATCGGGATACTGCGTCTGCATCCCTTACCAGGTCTCTCTCAGTTATAGTTACTCACCATAACATCGGGATACTGCGTCTGCATCCCTTACCAGGTCTCTCTCAGTTATAGTTACTCACCATAACATCGGGATACTGCGTCTGCATCCCTTACCAGGTCTCTCTCAGTTATAGTTACTCACCATAACATCGGGATACTGCGTCTGCATCCCTTACCAGGTCTCTCTCAGTTATAGTTACTCACCATAACATCGGGATACTGCGTCTGCATCCCTTACCAGGTCTCTCTCAGTTATAGTTACTCACCATAACATCGGGATACTGCGTCTGCATCCCTTACCAGGTCTCTCTCTCAGTTATAGATACTCACCATAACATCGGGATACTGCGTCTGCATCCCTTACCAGGTCTCTCTCTCAGTTATAGTTACTCACCATAACATCGGGATACTGCGTCTGCATCCCTTACCAGGTCTCTCTCAGTTATAGTTACTCACCATAACATCGGGATACGGCGTCTGCATCCCTTACCAGGTCTCTCTCAGTTATAGTTACTCACCATAACATCGGGATACTGCGTCTGCATCCCTTACCAGGTCTCTCTCAGTTATAGTTACTCACCATAACATCGGGATACTGCGTCTGCATCCCTTACCAGGTCTCTCTCTCAGTTATAGATACTCACCATAACATCGGGATACTGCGTCTGCATCCCTTACCAGGTCTCTCTCTCAGTTATAGTTACTCACCATAACATCGGGATACTGCGTCTGCATCCCTTACCAGGTCTCTCTCAGTTATAGTTACTCACCATAACATCGGGATACTGCGTCTGCATCCCTTACCAGGTCTCTCTCGGTTATAGTTACTCACCATAACATCGGGATACTGCGTCTGCATCCCTTACCAGGTCTCTCTCAGTTATAGTTACTCACCATAACATCGGGATACTGCGTCTGCATCCCTTACCAGGTCTCTCTCAGTTATAGTTACTCACCATAACATCGGGATACTGCGCCTGCATCCCTTACCAGGTCTCTCTCAGTTATAGTTACTCACCATAACATCGGGATACTGCGTCTGCATCCCTTACCAGGTCTCTCTCCGTTATAGTTACTCACCATAACATCGGGATACTGCGTCTGCATCCCTTACCAGGTCTCTCTCAGTTATAGTTACTCACCATAACATCGGGATACTGCGTCTGCATCCCTTACCAGGTCTCTCTCTCAGTTATAGATACTCACCATAACATCGGGATACTGCGTCTGCATCCCTTACCAGGTCTCTCTCTCAGTTATAGTTACTCACCATAACATCGGGATACTGCGTCTGCATCCCTTACCAGGTCTCTCTCAGTTATAGTTACTCACCATAACATCGGGATACTGCGTCTGCATCCCTTACCAGGTCTCTCTCAGTTATAGTTACTCACCATAACATCGGGATACTGCGTCTGCATCCCTTACCAGGTCTCTCTCAGTTATAGTTACTCACCATAACATCGGGATACTGCGTCTGCATCCCTTACCAGGTCTCTCTCAGTTATAGTTACTCACCATAACATCGGGATACTGCGTCTGCATCCCTTACCAGGTCTCTCTCAGTTATAGTTACTCACCATAACATCGGGATACTGCGTCTGCATCCCTTACCAGGTCTCTCTCTCAGTTATAGATACTCACCATAACATCGGGATACTGCGTCTGCATCCCTTACCAGGTCTCTCTCTCAGTTATAGTTACTCACCATAACATCGGGATACTGCGTCTGCATCCCTTACCAGGTCTCTCTCAGTTATAGTTACTCACCATAACATCGGGATACTGCGTCTGCATCCCTTACCAGGTCTCTCTCAGTTATAGTTACTCACCATAACATCGAGATACTGCGTCTGCATCCCTTACCAGGTCTCTCTCTCAGTTATAGTTACTCACCATGAAATCGGGATACTGCGTCTGCATCCCTTACCAGGTCTCTCTCAGTTATAGTTACTCACCATAACATCGGGATACTGCGTCTGCATCCCTTACCAGATCTCTCTCTCTCAGTTATAGTTACTCACCATAACATCGGGATACTGCGTCTGCATCCCTTACCAGGTCTCTCTCAGTTATAGTTACTCACCATAACATCGGGATACTGCGTCTGCATCCCTTACCAGGTCTCTCTCAGTTATAGTTACTCACCATAACATCGGGATACTGCGTCTGCATCCCTTACCAGGTCTCTCTCTCAGTAATAGTTACTCACCATAACATCGGGATACTGCGTCTGCATCCCTTACCAGGTCTCTCTCAGTTATAGTTACTCACCATAACATCGGGATACTGCGTCTGCATCCCTTACCAGGTCTCTCTCAGTTATAGTTACTCACCATAACATCGGGATACTGCGTCTGCATCCCTTACCAGGTCTCTCTTTCAGTTATAGTTACTCACCATAACATCGGGATACTGCGTCTGCATCCCTTACCAGGTCTCTCTCAGTTATAGTTACTCACCATAACATCGGGATACTGCGTCTGCATCCCTTACCAGGTCTCTCTCAGTTATAGTTACTCACCATAACATCGGGATACTGCGTCTGCATCCCTTACCAGGTCTCTCTCAGTTATAGTTACTCACCATAACATCGGGATACTGCGTCTGCATCCCTTACCAGGTCTCTCTCAGTTATAGTTACTCACCATAACATCGGGATACTGCGTCTGCATCCCTTACCAGATCTCTCTCAGTTATAGTTACTCACCATAACATCGGGATACTGCGTCTGCATCCCTTACCAGGTCTCTCTCAGTTATAGTTACTCACCATAACATCGGGATACTGCGTCTGCATCCCTTACCAGGTCTCTCTCAGTTATAGTTACTCACCATAACATCGGGATACTGCGTCTGCATCCCTTACCAGGTCTCTCTCAGTTATAGTTACTCACCATAACATCGGGATACTGCGTCTGCATCCCTTACCAGGTCTCTCTCTCAGTTATAGTTACTCACCATAACATCGGGATACTGCGTCTGCATCCCTTACCAGGTCTCTCTCTCAGTTATAGTTACTCACCATAACATCGGGATACTGCGTCTGCATCCCTTACCAGGTCTCTCTCTCAGTTATAGTTACTCACCATAACATCGGGATACTGCGTCTGCATCCCTTACCAGGTCTCTCTCAGTTATAGTTACTCACCATAACATCGGGATACTGCGTCTGCATCCCTTACCAGGTCTCTCTCAGTTATAGTTACTCACCATAACATCGGGATACTGCGTCTGCATCCCTTACCAGGTCTCTCTCAGTTATAGTTACTCACCATAACATCGGGATACTGCGTCTGCATCCCTTACCAGGTCTCTCTCAGTTATAGTTACTCACCATAACATCGGGATACTGCGTCTGCATCCCTTACCAGGTCTCTCTCAGTTATAGTTACTCACCATAACATCGGGATACTGCGTCTGCATCCCTTACCAGGTCTCTCTCAGTTATAGTTACTCACCATAACATCGGGATACTGCGTCTGCATCCCTTACCAGGTCTCTCTCAGTTATAGTTACTCACCATAACATCGGGATACTGCGTCTGCATCCCTTACCAGATCTCTCTCTCAGTTATAGTTACTCACCATAACATCGGGATACTGCGTCTGCATCCCTTACCAGGTCTCTCTCAGTTATAGTTACTCACCATAACATCGGGATACTGCGTCTGCATCCCTTACCAGGTCTCTCTCAGTTATAGTTACTCACCATAACATCGGGATACTGCGTCTGCATCCCTTACCAGGTCTCTCTCAGTTATAGTTACTCACCATAACATCGGGATACTGCGTCTGCATCCCTTACCAGGTCTCTCTCAGTTATAGTTACTCACCATAACATCGGGATACTGCGTCTGCATCCCTTACCAGGTCTCTCTCAGTTATAGTTACTCACCATAACATCGGGATACTGCGTCTGCATCCCTTACCAGGTCTCTCTCAGTTATAGTTACCATAACATCGGGATACTGCGTCTGCATCCCTTACCAGGTCTCTCTCAGTTATAGTTACTCACCATAACATCGGGATACTGCGTCTGCATCCCTTACCAGGTCTCTCTCAGTTATAGTTACTCACCATAACATCGGGATACTGCGTCTGCATCCCTTACCAGGTCTCTCTCAGTTATAGTTACTCACCATAACATCGGGATACTGCGTCTGCATCCCTTACCAGGTCTCTCTCTCAGTTATAGTTACTCACCATAACATCGGGATACTGCGTCTGCATCCCTTACCAGGTCTCTCTCAGTTATAGTTACTCACCATAACATCGGGATACTGCGTCTGCATCCCTTACCAGGTCTCTCTCAGTTATAGTTACTCACCATAACATCGGGATACTGCGTCTGCATCCCTTACCAGGTCTCTCTCAGTTATAGTTACTCACCATAACATCGGGATACTGCGGCTGCATCCCTTACCAGGTCTCTCTCAGTTAAGTTACTCACCATAACATCGGGATACTGCGTCTGCATCCCTTACCAGGTCTCTCTCAGTTATAGTTACTCACCATAACATCGGGATACTGCGTCTGCATCCCTTACCAGGTCTCTCTCAGTTATAGTTACTCACCATAACATCGGGATACTGCGTCTGCATCCCTTACCAGGTCTCTCTCAGTTATAGTTACTCACTATAACATCGGGATACTGCGTCTGCATCCCTTACCAGGTCTCTCTCAGTTATAGTTACTCACCATAACATCGGGATACTGCGTCTGCATCCCTTACCAGGTCTCTCTCAGTTATAGTTACTCATCATAACATCGGGATACTGCGTCTGCATCCCTTACCAGGTCTCTCTCAGTTATAGTTACTCACCATAACATCGGGATACTGCGTCTGCATCCCTTACCAGGTCTCTCTCAGTTATAGTTACTCACCATAACATCGGGATACTGCGTCTGCATCCCTTACCAGATCTCTCTCAGTTATAGTTACTCACCATAACATCGGGATACTGCGTCTGCATCCCTTACCAGGTCTCTCTCTCAGTTATAGTTACTCACCATAACATCGGGATACTGCGTCTGCATCCCTTACCAGGTCTCTCTCAGTTATAGTTACTCACCATAACATCGGGATACTGCGTCTGCATCCCTTACCAGATCTCTCTCAGTTATAGTTACTCACCATAACATCGGGATACTGCGTCTGCATCCCTTACCAGGTCTCTCTCTCAGTTATAGTTACTCACCATAACATCGGGATACTGCGTCTGCATCCCTTACCAGGTGTCTCTCAGTTATAGTTACTCACCATAACATCGGGATACTGCGTCTGCATCTCTTACCAGGTCTCTCTCAGTTATAGTTACTCACCATAACATCGGGATACTGCGTCTGCATCCCTTACCAGGTCTCTCTCAGTTATAGTTACTCACCATAACATCGGGATACTGCGTCTGCATCCCTTACCAGGTCTCTCTCTCAGTTATAGTTACTCACCATAACATCGGGATACTGCGTCTGCATCCCTTACCAGGTCTCTCTCAGTTATAGTTACTCACCATAACATCGGGATACTGCGTCTGCATCCCTTACCAGGTCTCTCTCTCAGTTATAGTTACTCACCATAACATCGGGATACTGCGTCTGCATCCCTTACCAGGTCTCTCTCAGTTATAGTTACTCACCATAACATCGGGATACTGCGTCTGCATCCCTTACCAGGTCTCTCTCAGTTATAGTTACTCACCATAACATCGGGATACTGCGTCTGCATCCCTTACCAGGTCTCTCCCAGTTATAGTTACTCACCATAACATCGGGATACTGCGTCTGCATCCCTTACCAGGTCTCTCTCAGTTATAGTTACTCACCATAACATCGGAATACTGCGTCTGCATCCCTTACCAGATCTCTCTCAGTTATAGTTACTCACCATAACATCGGGATACTGCGTCTGCATCCCTTACCAGATCTCTCTCAGTTATAGTTACTCACCATAACATCGGGATACTGCGTCTGCATCCCTTACCAGGTCTCTCTCTCAGTTATAGTTACTCACCATAACATCGGGATACTGCGTCTGCATCCCTTACCAGGTCTCTCTCAGTTATAGTTACTCACCATAACATCGGGATACTGCGTCTGCATCCCTTACCAGGTCTCTCTCAGTTATAGTTACTCACCATAACATCGGGATACTGCGTCTGCATCCCTTACCAGGTCTCTCTCAGTTATAGTTACTCACCATAACATCGGGATACTGCGTCTGCATCCCTTACCAGGTATCTCTCAGTTATAGTTACTCACCATAACATCGGGATACTGCGTCTGCATCCCTTACCAGGTCTCTCTCAGTTATAGTTACTCACCATAACATCGGGATACTGCGTCTGCATCCCTTACCAGGTCTCTCTCAGTTATAGTTACTCACCATAACATCGGGATACTGCGTCTGCATCCCTTACCAGATCTCTCTCAGTTATAGTTACTCACCATAACATCGGGATACTGCGTCTGCATCCCTTACCAGGTCTCTCTCTCTCAGTTATAGTTACTCACCATAACATCGGGATACTGCGTCTGCATCCCTTACCAGGTCTCTCTCAGTTATAGTTACTCACCATAACATCGGGATACTGCGTCTGCATCCCTTACCAGGTCTCTCTCAGTTATAGTTACTCACCATAACATCGGGATACTGCGTCTGCATCCCTTACCAGGTCTCTCTCAGTTATAGTTACTCACCATAACATCGGGATACTGCGTCTGCATCCCTTACCAGGTCTCTCTCAGTTATAGTTACTCACCATAACATCGGGATACTGCGTCTGCATCCCTTACCAGGTCTCTCTCAGTTATAGTTACTCACCATAACATCGGGATACTGCGTCTGCATCCCTTACCAGGTCTCTCTCTCAGTTATAGTTACTCACCATAACATCGGGATACTGCGTCTGCATCCCTTACCAGGTCTCTCTCAGTTATAGTTACTCACCATAACATCGGGATACTGCGTCTGCATCCCTTACCAGGTCTCTCTCTCAGTTATAGTTACTCACCATAACATCGGGATACTGCGTCTGCATCTCTTACCAGGTCTCTCCCAGTTATAGTTACTCACCATAACATCGGGATACTGCGTTTGCATCCCTTACCAGGTCTCTCTCAGTTATAGTTACTCACCATAACATCGGGATACTGCGTCTGCATCCCTTACCAGATCTCTCTCAGTTATAGTTACTCACCATAACATCGGGATACTGCGTCTGCATCCCTTACCAGATCTCTCTCGGTTATAGTTACTCACCATAACATCGGGATACTGCGTCTGCATCCCTTACCAGGTCTCTCTCTCAGTTATAGTTACTCACCATAACATCGGGATACTGCGTCTGCATCCCTTACCAGGTCTCTCTCAGTTATAGTTACTCACCATAACATCGGGATACTGCGTCTGCATCCCTTACCAGGTCTCTCTCAGTTATAGTTACTCACCATAACATCGGGATACTGCGTCTGCATCCCTTACCAGATCTCTCTCAGTTATAGTTACTCACCATAACATCGGGATACTGCGTCTGCATCCCTTACCAGGTCTCTCTCAGTTATAGTTACTCACCATAACATCGGGATACTGCGTCTGCATCCCTTACCAGGTCTCTCTCAGTTATAGTTACTCACCATAACATCGGGATACTGCGTCTGCATCCCTTACCAGGTCTCTCTCAGTTATAGTTACTCACCATAACATCGGGATACTGCGTCTGCATCCCTTACCAGGTCTCTCTCAGTTATAGTTACTCACCATAACATCGGAATACTGCGTCTGCATCCCTTACCAGGTCTCTCTCAGTTATAGTTACTCACCATAACATCGGGATACTGCGTCTGCATCCCTTACCAGGTCTCTCTCTCAGTTATAGTTACTCACCATAACATCGGGATACTGCGTCTGCATCCCTTACCAGGTCTCTCTCAGTTATAGTTACTCACCATAACATCGGGATACTGCGTCTGCATCCCTTACCAGGTCTCTCTCAGTTATAGTTACTCACCATAACATCGGGATACTGCGTCTGCATCCCTTACCAGGTCTCTCTCAGTTATAGTTACTCACCATAACATCGGGATACTGCGTCTGCATCCCTTACCAGGTCTCTCTCTCAGTTATAGTTACTCACCATAACATCGGGATACTGCGTCTGCATCCCTTACCAGGTCTCTCTCAGTTATAGTTACTCACCATAACATCGGGATACTGCGTCTGCATCCCTTACCAGGTCTCTCTCAGTTATAGTTACTCACCATAACATCGGGATACTGCGTCTGCATCCCTTACCAGGTCTCTCTCAGTTATAGTTACTCACCATAACATCGGGATACTGCGTCTGCATCCCTTACCAGGTCTCTCTCAGTTATAGTTACTCACCATAACATCGGGACACTGCGTCTGCATCCCTTACCAGGTCTCTCGCAGTTATAGTTACTCACCATAACATCGGGATACTGCGTCTGCATCCCTTACCAGGTCTCTCTCTCAGTTATAGTTGCTCCCCATAACATCGGGATACTGCGTCTGCATCCCTTACCAGGTCTCTCTCTCAGTTATAGTTACTCACCATAACATCGGGATACTGCGTCTGCATCCCTTACCAGGTCTCTCTCAGTTATAGTTACTCACCATAACATCGGGATACTGCGTCTGCATCCCTTACCAGGTCTCTCTCAGTTATAGTTACTCACCATAACATCGGGATACTGCGTCTGCATCCCTTACCAGGTCTCTCTCTGTTATAGTTACTCACCATAACATGTTGCTGCAAGCAGCACGCACTGCGTAAGGACACCAATCATTCGTTTCATGTTTTCTCTCTCACTGGTGTACAGCAAATAAACTCCCCTGTACCTATATATGGTTTAGGAATAGACCACCAGAACTCGGGGGCAAAGCCTGTAAAAAGGAAACATCTCAGCCTGTTTGCGATACTAAACCAGTAAAATACATGGGGTATGGCAGAGTTGCGCAGCAACAAACAGTCCCATTTATGAACGAGGGTCGCGGTTGCTATTCAGCGGATCGTGCCACACTCACACTGGGGCGGATCCAGAAAATCTTCAGGGGGGTTATCAATTGCAGTGGTGCCCCTACCTATACCCAAATCTGAAAACTCGACGGATTTGGTCCACTATATTTTGAGGGTGCCCCTATTTCCGTATATTTTTATTAATTGGCAAAATGTTGGCTATAGGTATTTGCAATATCAGTCGTACCCTTTGTATCTAAAGTGCCGCGAATGGTGCTAAAATATATAATTTGTACAATCAAGGGCCGCCCCAGACGGCTGATGAACAGGGAGGGGGGGGACTTGACCAAGAGGGTAGTCAAGGTTCGTGACTAGGGGCGGGGTGGTAGCCGTTTTTTTACGAGCGGTAAATCTTATGCATGCGATAGCAGTGTATCATATTGCTTTGTGTCTCGAGCAGACTTCAAAAAATGTTCTTGAACTAAAAAATAGGCAGCATTTTGCAAAGGGAGGGGCTTGAAAAAAAATGTCACAAAAGCTGCCCTTAAACTTAACTACCTACCAATGGTATTTACGAAAAATGGACACACACGACTAGTATTGCGCGGCGCCAAAATTTGAGGTTTTGAGCGAGCTGGAAAACTATTTTTTGCTATTGGAACCAGGATGCAGGGTCAAACCAGGAAATATGTCTGGAGCAAAAGGTGGGGTCAAAAGACATGTTGCTCATCTCCCATTTAAGGCCAAAGGTCACTGCAGCCACTCAATGCGATTCTTCCACCGCATGGATAGAAGGAATTTCGCCGCGGTGGCACCAAAATGTGATACTTGTCTACCCTTTCTCACAAAATTCTAACAGCTTGGTTGCAGTTGCCAGTTTAAAATACGTTTCATGGATTTCCAGCCATGAACCACATTATAAAACTGCGTAAACGGTGGGCACTATTGGGTTCGTTCGGTTCGCAAAAAAAAACGATAGCCAGCCAATATCGTGACATCGAGGATTTATCCGGACGCACGTATGTAATAGGCGCCGCGAAGCGCCTCGTTTTTTGTCTCTTAATACCATTTCGCATAAAATAGGTGGGTTTTCAGCAATTTGATAGGGCACCAGGGCATTGGTGCCCTCTCCCCTCCTGGATTCAAGGGGCCCAGTGCCGCCCCCCCCCCCCCCTGTTCCACCGCCTATGGAAGCGGATCCGGCGCGGTGATGCCGCTGGTACAGTGGCGCGATCGGGGATGGTGCCCCTGGTGCCCCGGCGCGGTAGTGCCCCTGGTAG
The DNA here is from genome assembly GCA_036785665.1 of Chirona hameri. Lineage (NCBI taxonomy): Eukaryota > Metazoa > Arthropoda > Thecostraca > Balanomorpha > Balanidae > Chirona > Chirona hameri. Next base: position 33,278 of record JAXIVJ010000175.1, read on the forward strand.
GTACATCAACTATATACCAAGAGAGCCCATGTTTTTACTATTTTGTTTTACTATCGCCATCACGAAAATAAACGTTTTTGTACTGCCATTGTGCTGGTGCCCCTGATAGGCCGGTGGTGCCCCTGATATGTCGGGAGGTGGTGCCCCTGATATGCCGGGAGGTGGTGCCCCTGATATGCCGGGAGGTAGTGCCCCTGATATGCCGGGAGGTGGTGCCCCTGATATGCCGGGAGGTGGTGTCCCTGGGCCCCAAGGGAGCGGGGTCATTACTCCCGTGACCCCCCCCCCTCCCTCCTGGATCCGCCACTGCACACACAACTGACATCCCAGAAATAATCTAGTTATAGCCCTGACTGGTTATGAGCGACAAAAACAGTGACCAATCACATCACTGATGATTGCTCTTTGCCGCCAGGTAGGTAAGAGGTGCAGGTCCAGTCGATAACGGGTGACCGTCCGGGTCTCGTACCGGCGAACGCAGTAGGGTGGACGGCAGGAGGGCAGCCGATCGCCCCACGTTGCCTAACAATACCCCGGAAAACGATACTGTCTAGACGCTACCCGCTATAATGCATGACGACATTGCAATCTGCTGTTGTGCAATATGATACACAGGAAAATAAAGGTCTTGAAATATTTCAGGTTATTATGGAAGGTATGGTACAATAAACATAGCATCGCCATGAAGTGAAGATCAGTGTATGTCTCCACCTAAATAAACATAATTACTGAACATGTCCATTGAATTTCATTAGGTAATAAATGTCACCTAGCTTTGCTTTAGTTATGCATGTTCAAACTTCAAAGAAACAAATTTACCTAAGGACAACCTTAATTCATGGCCAAATCGATTTTAGCGAAAGGAAAGTAAAACGGAATCGCTTGAAATAGACATTGATTCCGATTTCGATTCCACAATTTCCTAAAAATGATTGATTCCACTTGATTCTGATTCCACCCAGATGCGAACGGAATTGAATCCGATTCCGATTCCAGTCCAAACGGAATCGATTCCGGAATCGGATTCGATTCCACTGGAATCCAACACAAGTCTGAATTTACAGTGTCAGCTCTTGTTGCAGCAAGTTAATTTTACTTATCAGGTGGGCTTGGTGCACATTTTATTTAGCCATAATTTGTGTCGAATGATTTAAATTCAGACTGTTTGAGTGTTATCGCTGTTTGAGTATATGGTGTGGACTGTGGTGGCTGTCCGGTCGGCCGGCGTGCACCACAGGACGGTCAACTTTGTCGGCCTATAATTCAAATAGTTTGAGTCGGATGGCAATTTTCTCAACGGCACCCGATACATCACTCAATTTGTGACAGAAAGATATATTAAGTTTAACAATCGGCCGGTTTACGAAGAAACCAAGCGACAAAAAAACACGGCAGCGACGTGCGTTAACGTTGCGTACGGCGGCCGGAATCACCGGCCGGTCAACTTTACCGGCCCATAATCTAAATAGCTTAAGTTGGATTGCAAGTTTATCAACGGCATCTGATCCATCGCTTAATTTGTGGCAGATAGCTATCTTAAGTTGGGGGGGGGGGGTTGCAGCTGTCAGCCGTCAGCGAGAAAGTTGTTGACCGGGGGGGGGGGGGGGTGTAGCAGGACGTCAGGCCGTCAGCGAGAAAGTTGTTAAGCGGGGGGAAGGGGGGGGGGGGGGGGTGGTAGCAGGACGTCAGCCGTCAGCGATAAAGTTGTTGAGCGGTGGGGTTGTAGCAGGCCGTCAGCCGTGAGCGAGAAAGTTGTTGAGCGGGGGGGGGGGAGTGTAGCAGGCCGTCAGCCGTCAGCGAGAAAGTTGTTGACCGGGGGGGGGGGGGGGGGGAGGGGGAGGCAGGGGCGTCGCCGATCATTTTTGAATGGGGTTCGGTTCGGCTGCAATGACGAAAAATGTACCCCCCCCCCCCCCCCCCCCCATTTGTATGCGTGTATTTAAGCCTTTGCAGCATTTTAATGTGGTTTTCATGTTATGGTAGGTACTTGTTATTTAGCGCCGCCAAGCGGCGCGAAATTTTACGGGTTTGCCTGATAAAACCCAGAAATATGGGCGGTGAGCCTTGTAGAGGATAAGAAGCTAAAAATGCTACTAATTCAATTCAACGTTACAACGAACCGAAGACGATGCAGATGGCTTCGTTATGACAATGGCCACCGATGTGACGCCGCTTCCAATTTTAGGGTTTGGAAAACGAAATTGTAATATTGTAGCCAGACCGTGAGTGGAGCCAAGCCTCAGGACACCCCTTTTCCTGGTTACACGTCTCGGCATATGAAAAATATTGAAATGAAGGTAGTTTGTCATATACATTAGCCTCGGATGGTAAATCACGATGACCGGTGGCAGTCAGCGCTCAATAGTAGGTGCATATTATAATAATAACTGTATAGGTACATATGTACCGAACTGTAACAAACAACTGGTAACAGTGCATATGGTTTGAAAGCAGCAAGAGGCAGAACTTTTCCGCGCATAAATGGTCCCTGAGGATCTGGAGGAGCCTGGGGCGAGATGGCTTGGGGAGATGGTCCTGGCCTGGTCTGGTCCCACTATTAGCTTTTCGGTCCAGCAAGTTGGGCACCGCTAGAGCAGCTTGCGGGTGTCGATGTCCGCGTCTTTGCGTTCCCGTCGCCTTTTTTCGGAACTCGGCAGACTAGCTAAACATGTAGCCAGCTTGAAAGTAATATTGTATGAAGTCAGTGGCCCTTGGGGCTAGCAATTAGGGACCGTCAAGGACTAAGGAGAGCCTCTGCCAGGACACTTAATGAATTCATTTTTCCATTTTCCAAATTTGTATAAGCAATTGCGAATGTTGTGTCATGTCGCGAAGCGGCGCGAAATTTTCAAGTTTTTGACTGTGGATAGCTGGATTTTGACTGCCGCAAAGGCAATTTTTTCAACTGTACTTCCGACCGTTGGGGAGGGGGGCAATCATAGTTTCAGGGCCTTTGGAAGCATGGCCCCTTGCCCCCCCCCCCCCCACACACACACACACTGGATCCGCCCCTGTGAACGTGCGTGTTGGCGGGTACGGCCATTGGCGTCGGAGACGTCGGGAAGGGGGGGGGGGAGATTTTAACAGTAGAACTATGGGCGTTGCATGGAAAGAATCGATTAAGACCACAAGGGGGACGGGGGGACGTGTCCCCCAATTTTTTGGACTTTTAACTATGGGCGTTGCATGTACATAATCGGCTTCAGAATGCCTCTGTTACCCCCTCCCCCGCGCCCAATTTTCGGAACGTGCCGGAGCTCTTGCTTCGAGGCGAGATAAACACGGGTAACACGGGTGACCGCCATGGGGCAGTTGAGGTGACCGCCGTTCCATCGCCGTAATGAAGACGTCCACAAAGCGTCGAGGTGGGCACTGAACACGAAAGTTCGGCCGAGAATGACCAATGTCCGAAAGATTGAAACAGAAACAGTATATTTGAAAGTTGCTATAATTTGTCTTAAGTCTAGCCTAGTGCCCTAAATGGCCGAATTTGGGTAACGGTGGGGCTGGCGTCACCCTCGCGGCCGGGCAATCAAATCAAGGTTCAGGTTACTATCACCGTTGTTGGTCTGGAGTCATGGGGAAGCTTAAAGGAATAGTTCACCTTCAACATGGGATTTTGAACTGAAATAGCAGTTTTGTAGCCCGTGTTGAGAAATCCTTATCTGCAACTTTTCTTGGCTGAAAAGACTCCCCAGCCGAAGATATTTGACTTTTTGGCGAAGGAATGCGGCGCATATATGATATACCGTACCGTCTGAGAGTGCCAGCACTGGTCTGAGCATGCGCAGACCAATAACGCACACCATAACATTAATAATTTACGACCTTCTGTCCTGAATTGGCGCGATGTAGGACCATTTTTGCAAAGAAAAAAAGAAACTGTATTAAAAAATATAATAAAATCGTGTTCTGAAAATTTTCCGAAGGTGACTATTTCCTTTAATGACGTCACCAGATACGAGCGAATCTTAGGGCCGCCCCGATTGAATAGCTGCGAGCGGTAGGCCGAACCGATCGGAATTAATTAAACTTAACTAACCTAATCTAACCTAACCTAACCCCGCCATTAGGTCCGATCGGGTCGGCCTACAACTCGTAGCCATTAAGTCCGACCGGTCGGCCTACAGCTCGTAGTCATTAAGTCCGATCGGGTCGGCTACAGCTCGTAGCCAGTAAGTCCGATCGGGTCGGCCTACAGTTCGTAGCCATTAAGTCCGATCGCGACGAACCTACTGCTCGTAGCCATTAAGTCCGATCAGGTCCGCCTAAGATTCGCTCGTAGCCAGAATCTGGTGACGTCATTAAGCTTCCCATGACTCCAGACCAACAACGGTGATAGTACCCTGAACCTTGATTTGATTGCCCTGCCGCGAGGGTAACGCCAGCCCCGGACGGTGACGCCAGCCCCACCGTTACCCGAATTTGAATCCCCGAGATGCATGGAGTCGGGCGGGAACATGTCCTGAAAGTTGGTATAGTTATCTCGCTCTAAGCTAACGCCTAACAGCATGACTTTCTTCGTAGTATGCGTTCACAGCATGTCAAATACATGAGCTAACATGCAATATACATCGCAGAGCGACCTGATAGGTTGGCCGCAAAACGGGGACGGGAGAAAAGTTACAGATATAACCCGTCATAAGTCTTGTGACAAGAATAAATAATATATTAACTGAGAGAACCATGAACAACTTGGGGAAAGATGTATTGTCCTATCAAAGAATACAAAATACGCAAATTATCTCCTCAACTCCCGCAGCCCTCCGAACGCGAGTTCCTCGACGACTTTGTTTACGTTTACGCAGCTTTACCCAAGGCTTTACCTATCAAGAATAATAATGAATATGCTCGGTGCAAGGTCTGCATAAATGCTCGGTGTAGTACGCGTAATTTGCAATGTAAACTTGCGATCAGTGAAGACATAAGTAAAGTAATCTTGGTGAAGACCAGGGTATATTGAAGGTGAAGACAACGAAATATGTCGCTACGAGCGAATATTAGGCCGACCCAATCGGACTTAATGGCGTAGGCCTGTTTACTACTCGATCGGGGTGCGGGTATATCCTGGATACAGAATCTAGATCTCCAATATTTCTTACGTACAACTACCCTAACCTAAACTACCCTAACCTAAACTACCCTAACCTAAACTACCCTAACCTAACCCCGCCAGTCCGATCGGGACGAAACCTTAGAATCGCTCGTAGCCATTAAGTTCGATCGGGACGAAACCTAAGATTCGCTTGTAGCCATTAAAGGAAATAGTTCACCTTGGAAATTTTTTACCCAACACGATTTGATTATATTTTTTAATACAATTTCTTTTTATATTGTCAAAAATGGCCTTATATCGCGCCGATTCAGGACAGAAGGCCGTCAATTTTTATTGTTTATCAAAACTATATGCATACTCTCTGAGTCAGAGCCCTGACGTCACGCGAATGTAAACAATGGTTCAGCCAATCAGATTCGAAAGTAGTCGCGTAAAGATAGACTCGCATTGGAGAAGTGCCAACCAGCGGCCGGCGATCGCTTGCTAGCACTAGCTGCAAGCTGATTGGCTGATGGTATAGCCTCTGCCCGGGCTAAAACCAGTACAACATTCTTTCGCCAGCACCGCATTCCTTCGCCAAAAACTCAAATATATTCGGCTGGAGAGTCCTTTCAGTCAAGAAAACTTGCAGATAGGGGTTTCCCAACACTGGCTACAAAACTGCTATCTCAGTTTAAAACTAATGTTGAATGTCGATCGGGTCCGCATAAGATCCGATCGTGACTAAGAAAGGGCCGCCGTCGCCGGGATTTGAACCAGCCACCATCCGCACAGAAGACAATCACCTTACCACTGAGTAAGGTGATTGTCTTCGGTCTATGGATGCGGAGAATAATAATGAATATGCTCGTGTTCTATTACCCTGGCGGAGACACTGTGCCACATCTAACCCGGCGCCACAAATGTCGACATAAATCTGGATCATGTATCCGGTATATAACCGCACCCCTCGATCGGTTAACCCGCCATTGGCTGAGGGGGGGCGGATTCGCCCCCTGACGAACTTTCGCAATAGCTCAAAAACTAATTGCGCTATCGACGTGAAACTTCAGGTACCTTCTCCGACATCAATTATACGTCTTCTGTGCGATTTTTTTTTTAATAAATAAAAACGTCGATTTTTTTCCCTCGAAATAAAGCGAATATAGTGACGTCACTACACACGAGTTTGACACAAAAATTAGCTAAACTTTAGCAGTCCGTACAAATGCCATATTTTAAGCAAAATGCAATGGGGTTGGGGACAGCTATTAGGTTTCTGTGCATAAAAGATGCAGCGTATTTTTCACGATTTTTCGGTAAACTTCTCCATCACAACTTAAAGGGAAATAATGACCTTCTGATTTTGTTAGCAACAATTTCTTAGGCTACCGTTATGTTTTAAAATTATTTTATTTAAATTTAAGAATTAAATAAAATTATTCCCAAATTCAAAGTTGTAAGTTTGGAAAAAATACAAAACAAGTACCTTGTGTACTTCATGAAGGTCATTGACAAATTCGTCCTTCCCTACCATTGTTAACATCGAGTGCGGCATTTGTGGAGGCTCTGTGACATTTCCGATCAAACTGAGCGCTGCTCGGACACCCGCTAGTAGCGCTTTCGTTCTCCATGGCAACCAGGCGTCAGCCAATCAAAAGCCAGAAAGGGAATACGTTCTGGCTTTTCATTGGCTCACGCCTGGTTGCCATGGAGAACGAAAGCGCTACTAGCGTGCGTTCGAGCAGCGCTCTGATCCGTGAAGCAATCCGTGAAGCATCCGTGATGCATGACTGACTATCAGTATAAGTCATGAATAACAACAACATGCAAACTATACCAACTCGAATAAAATAAGAGCGGAATGAATTGAACCCCAGGCAAGCTAGTATTCGCAAAGCACTCGGCACTGCGCCACAATAGAAAAAGGTGAGGGAAATGCATATTGGGTACAATATTATTACGTCACAAGTTTCTGAAGTGTCAACTACTATGAAATACAGTGATAAAATACCTTTAATAATGATTAACAAGAAAATTCAAACTTAAAAACAATAATTTGAATAAGTCTTTAATTAGCTTTCAACTCGAAATCAGATATATTTTGCAATGCCACACAAGAATGGCACCAGTGACGTCATTAACAAAGCCTGCTACGGGACTTGGGTATACTAATCAGGAACAACTCGCCAAGTGCGCCGAGATGGTTAAGTGCGCCGAGAAGCATGACAATGACTTTGTAAACAAATCGCCGACGCTAAATAGGTCGCCGTCGATGTGCATCGATGAGCTTCTGATTTAATTGCCAGTTTTGTGTTATTGTTCGTTAGTTTTTTTAGGAAAAATTATTATTTTTCATGATAAAATAAAGCATAGTGTTATATACAGCCACAGACAAACTATACACAACTCCTAATGTTGAAAACAAATGAATCGATTTTCAAAAATTGAGGGTCGCAACCACTAACTATGCCGCGTTGATGTGCATCGATGAGCTTCCGATTTTATTGCCACTTTTTTCAATCGCTGTTAGTTTTAGAAGATCGCCGGGCATATAATCACAACAAGCAGAACGCACAATATATTTTCCACTCCATTGCGTAAAAAAACAATACGGGAAAAGCCCGCAGTTTGATGAGGACCAAAAGTACTTGACAAAAGGTCAGAAATAGTGCAAGTACCGGTCGTTTAAAGTGTGGAACGCTTATCAACTTTAACTTGAAATATCTTTCGGTAGGAAAGTTTTCATGCAAAATGTGATGAATTTACAATATATTTTGATCTCGTCTGGCGATTTCAAGTGCTAACTCCATTTTAGTGGAAAAAGGTCATTATTTCCCTTTAAATCACCTTCCGTCCTAAATCGACCAGTTAACGTTTCGTATTTATTTATTAATACTCTTGGTTTTGTTTGTGACGTCACAACCTAGTGACTTGTGGCAGGACTTGCGGTGTTTAGACATCCCCAGTATTTTATCTACCGTGGACACCCCCTTCAGGTTTGGTTTTTCGGCAAGGCCGTTGGCCGTTTACCAAATACTGTTTTTCGGGGATCAAGGCCATAGAGACTAGGTAGACCCGTCCGGGGTAGGCAGCGAAATGAGTGATGTCACGGGCACGTGACGTCACACGCTCCCTATTCAAATAGTGTTAAATCGGCCTACTTTCGCGTCCTACCATTTGCATACTTTAGGTGCCAGAGAGATTACTTGAGCACTAAATGATAGATTGAAACGTCCTCTACAGCTCGCTTTTGGGACATTTTCTCCTAAATTGCAAGGGTGAGCCGCTAGACGATGTCAAAGCGAGGCATGCAATCGAGCGAGGCCCATGCCCATATAAGGCAATGTTTGGATTTTGGCCACGGGGAACTGTCGCTGGATGCTGCTTTTGGTTGAGGTGCGAATTTTGTGTTATTTCACCTGGTTGTTGATGAAGTATCAAGTAAGGTGACTTGAGGATACTTTGTAGTAGTATCTATCAGGTGAAAGTATTTTTACATCTGGATTACACTTGTTTCACCTACAATTATGTTGAAGATCGTTGAGTGACGAATGCGCCACCGTAAATAAACATGGCGGCCGCGCCGGTCGAAGGCGTAATTCCTTTGGTAGACCGAGAAGTGCCACGAGACAGTCTACGAAAGGAAATATGCTTCTCCCGATTCGGCCACCCCATTGGTGGAAATCGAGCTGGAAAGTGACGCCATGGGACAGGGTGGACACGTTACGGAGATAGCCGTGACACCCAGGGTGATAGAGGACGGGTGGAACGGATTTTAGTATGATTTATTTAGGATAATACTAAAAAAGTACTAGATTCACTACTATATACTAGTTTGTTTAGTTCCATCTAAATATGTGGTAGCTTTACCGAGGAGCGAAAGCCGCGCAGGTATTACGAAAGCTCTTAGAGTAAACGAAACAATCGAAATGCATTGTAGATTATTCATATTTGTCGCTAGCTTCTGTAGACTGTAGGTACGTAAGGCGCTGTAAAGTTTTTAACTGTTAAGTTGTCGGGTAGAGCTTGATCCCTTCCATTTTCAATTCACGTTTTTTACCCGGCTATGCCCAACTGTGTTGTGCCTGGCCAGGGGCGGATCCAGAGGGTGGCCGCAGCGGTCGCCCCCCCCCCCCCTCACCAGAAGGGGGCGCCCCACAGGCTGTCTGTCGCCGGGCGCCTGGCGGCGCCCGGCGATGGACAGCTCGTGAGCACGCAGCGTCCCTATGGACCGCTTGTACGCCCTGTTGAAAGTAACTTACCGAGTATCAGGTCATACAGGTCATGACCTGGTCCTTTTGACCCGAGGCGCCCTTCCGGCCAGTGACGGCGCCCTTACGGCCAGTTACGGCGCCCTTTCGGCCATTGACGGCGCCCTCTCGGCCATGGACGGCGCCCTTTCGGCCATTGACTGCGCCCTTCCGGCCAGTGACGGCGCCCTTTCGGTCAGTGACGGCGCCCTTTCTTTGGAAGGCGCCCCTAGATTTTTGGAAGGCGCCCCTAAATTGGCCTGCCGCCACCCCTCCTAAAATATCCTGAATCCGCCCTTGTGCCTGGCTGTACCAATAGTACGGAGAAGGGTAATTCAAATCATTTGGGGACTGGCTAGTGGCTACCACCGTCTTCCTCGTGATCCCAAAGTGGCCGATCTTTGGTGGCAATTAATTCGACGAGATGCAGCAAGGGAAGAGGCTAAAGACCCTAGGAATTGCTCCGAACATTTCTTGGAATCCTGCTTCAAAGAGCTTCACAGATTTGCCGCTGAAAGGACATTCTAATGCATGTGCACAAAGACACCCCCCTGTTCGGGGATGGCGGAAAAATGGCGGCGCTGCGCACCGCCGTTTTTTGTACAGATGTTCGGGCATCAATTGCCCACATTATATCAAATAAATTCCCTCGGGTCATCTCAGGTCAGGTCACCAGATCAGGTCACGTGACTCCACCCTCAAAAAAGCTTGTGGTCGTACCACAGTCACAGTTTTTGGATGATCGGTTTTACACTTACAAAATTGTATAAGGTCATATATATCTACGACTCGTTTATCTTGGATTTTATATTTCAGCGGCCTAAGGTCGGGTCAATTTCGTGACCTCCCCATCATAAGTCAATGGGGAACTATTCAAATGCTTCCTATTCCAAGGATACGCAAGATAGCAGTCTAATTACTTCTGGATCATGCTATTATAGGTCATTATTGATGACATATAGGTGCCTCTATCGAAAGTACTTAGATCATTTTTAGGTCAGGTCAATATCGAGGTCACCAGAGGACACAAAAGGTTAAATTCTGGCTATATGCTTATGAGTGTCCTTGATAAAACCGTCTATATCTCGATAACTAAAAGCTATTAAAGACAAACTATTTTCGATAGCTAAAAGAGCTAAGCACGTTTTTTACCGCGACGCGCGGAAAAAGCGTTCGAAAGATAATTGTTTTTTGTTTTGCTGTCGCTAAGGTTCCATCAGAATTGACCTAAGGTGAATAGTTAGCTCAGCAGTAGCCATTTAATTTGAAACATTCAAATAATTGCCGATTTTTTGTAAAAAGAAATAACTTTTGACAGACGCACGATCGAGTAAAACAGCTTTCACCATTGTGTTTCTCGTCGAGACGCATCAAATGATATATTAGGTGACCTAGTTAGGCCATATACAAAAATTGGCCTGACCTGAGGTCAGGATCAACTTTAAACTATGTGATTCGTCTCGACAAGCCGACTACAATGGTGAAAACCTCATTGTTCTACCTTGATTTGGTAAATAGTTATTGTAGAAAACCATACGCGACCTGGGGTCACCTGAGTTGACCTCGTAGAGGTCAAAGAACAAAATGTGACATAGGGCTTTGCATTTGGCACAAGAGTGGTGGATTTGGTGAAAATGGTTAAATGTAGCCATTTCCTATATATTTATACATGTTTTCTTTTTTTTCCATTGACTTATAATGGGAGGTCACGAAATCGACCTGACCTTAGGTCACCGATTTATAAACAATCGAGATAAATGAATTGTAGGTACTTATCACCTGATGACATCCTGTGAGTTTCAAACCGTTTGGTCAATTACTTTGGCTGTGGCACGACCGCAAACATTTTGGAGGTGGGGTCACTTGACTTGACCTGGTGACCTGACCTGAGATGACCAGAGGTAAAAAAATCACACCGTGTGGGTAATTTATGCCCAAACAGCTGTGACAAATTTCGCGACGCTGCGCGCCGCCGTTGAAAATCCAGTGGCAATGCCCTTGTTATTATACAGAGTCGAGTGATCGTGTAAAAAGTTGGGGGGAGGCTCTTTCCCCCATTGCCCCCACGGTTACCACGACCCTGCTGGTATGTGTTTATTTAACGACGTATTTACCGGGAACTCCATCCTGCTGAAACCCACCCACCCCTCTCTCCGACCAGTCGAAATCCTCTCATCCCTCTCCTTAGTTTACCTAAATCCACCCTGCCTGACCATTTAATCCACCCGACCCTCTCCCCGGCCTGCCGAAATGCACGCTGTCTCTGGCCGACAAAAATATATTGAGTCCTCTCTCCGGTCTGTGTCTCCACTTCAATAGCACGATCGACGTAAGAGGCTTCTTGGCTCAGAAGTCGGAGGTGCCTCAGTATTAAAACACCATGATCGACGTAAGAGGCTTCTTGGCTCAGAAGTCAGAGGTGCCTCAGTATTAAAACACCATGATCGCAAGACGCAAGGCCTTCTTCCGGCTTTCGAGGCAGCTCCGCTTCAGTAGTTCGGACCTTTATACCCAAGTACTTTTAACCTGGGGCGTCGCCAACAGGGGGCCTGAGAGCCGGGCCCCGCCAGGATCGCTCCGGCCAGAGTTCGCCCCCTCCCCCAGTTCGCAGGATTTTAACATTAGTCCTATGGGGCTAGCCCACCAAACCTCTGGCTGTCCCCACTCAAAATGTTGTGGCGACGCCACTACTGGATTGCCAGCAGTGGCCCCTCCGGCTAATGACGGCGCCCCTCTGGCCAGTGACAGCGCCCCTTCGGCTAGTGAAGGCGTCCATATGGCCAGTGATGGCACTCCTTCGGCCAGTGACGACACTCTTGCGGCCAGTGACGACGCCCCTTCGGCCAGTGACGCCATTTTTTCTTCCTCAAAAATCACCAAAAGACAAGCCGCCGTCACTGGCCGGAAGGGTGCCGTCATTGGCTGGAGAGTGGAGGGGCGCCGTTATTTTCCGGTGAGGCGCCGTCACTAGCCGAAGGGGCGCCGTCACTGGCCGGAGAGGCACTGTCACGGCCCGGAGAGGCGCCATCACTGGCCGAAGGGGTGGCGTCACTGGTCACAGGGGTGCAGTCACTGGCCGCAAGAGTGCCGTCACTGGCCGGAGGATCGCCATCACTGGCCAGATGGGCACAGTCACTAGCCGAAGGGACGCTGTCACTGGCCAGATGGGCACCGTCATTAGCCGGAGGGGCGCCGTCACTGGCCAGATGGGCGCCGTCATTAGACGGAGGGGCGCCGTCACTGGCCGGAGGGGCGCCGTCATTAGCACGAGGGGCGCCAACACTAGCCCGAGTGGCGCCGTCACTGGCCAGAGGGGCTATTTCTGCGCCTTCTGCGCGGAAATTGGTCTGCTTACGAGGACCTTCCGTGCCTTCGGCGACCAATGCCTGTGATTTCATGGCGGCACCAGGCCATTGTTTCCCCTCCTGGATTCAAGGAGGCACGGTGCCACGGTGCCTCCCCTCGCTTCACAGTGCCGCCTACCGGCACGGTGCCGCCCCCTAGGCATAATGTAATGGGCAATTACTGAGGGTCGAATACGGCTGCAGGATCGACGAGAGACCAACAATTGCCATGTCACTTCCATTATCTTTCTAAAAGCTTCCTGACGAGCTGCTCTTTGCCTAGTTGTTCTTAACACACGCTGTAGAGGGCACCTCTACAAATACAAAGCGACTCCGCCTATTTCCATTTATTACCGAACTACATATACATAGGTATATACGGAGGCACAGTCTGCAAACACACGAGTATAAAGTTATAAACAGGAGTGATCCAATTGGCAACCAGCGAAAGACACGACCCAAATCATTTTCAGTCAGCCAACGATCGCGCGAGCGGACGTGACCAAATGACATCCATTTCCGTTTAGCAACTCTCACTCACACGGCGAGATATCTGCCATTCGGACGAAAGGAGTGGAAGTATCGTCAGATGTTGGCCACTGGCTGATTGCTGGCTGCCCATAATAACTCTTACACTCGTTGACACACTGCGACACCACACCGTCTCCCAAATGTAACCCCTCCCCGCACACCCACATACCCCCCCCCCCCCCGTGCCTACCCACCTACTTACCTATCCAGTACCCACCCCATCAGCAACCTCACTCAGCAGCATACACACTTATGATATGTGATCCGATGATACATTTACAACTAAATAGACACACTACCGGACGGCGAAGGGCCATTCGGGAGGGGGTACTGGAGAGGCCACCCGGGAAGGTTTGTAGTCTTAAAGGAAATAGTTCACCTTCGGAGAAAAAAAAATCAACACGATTTTATTATATTTTTTTATAGTTTTTTTCTTCTTCTCAAAAATGGTCCCACATCGCGACAATTCAGGACAGAGGGTCGTACATTATTAATTCTATGGTGTGCGTTATTGGTCTGCGCATGCTCCATGCATATTCGGCTAGTCTTTTCAGCCAAGAAAAGTTGCAGATAGGGATTTCTCAACACGGGCTACAACACTGCTATTTCAGCTCAAAACCCCATGTTGAAGGCGAACTATTTCCTTTAAGTTTCGCAGTAAGCTTATGACTTTATGACATTGTTGGAAAGTCGCCTGGATCCCGAGATGATAGCCGATGTCTAGGAGCACCAGTTTCAGATCCATGGGATTCAGACGTGCTATGAAAGCCTTGTTGTCCTGTCCAACACAACCCATCGCAGAATCGCACCACGGGGTTGCAGATAAGAGAGGGAGAGAGGACCGCCGTCGCCGCCCGGCACTCTTCGATACCACCAGCAGATACTCAAAATTTCGCCAACAAATGCCGCCGTCACACACAACGCCAAGACCTGATGAGCATGACAGATATTCTCCACACAGGCGCTTTTCCGTTGTCGTTCGTTTGATTGCTCTTGGAACTTAAAACTATACATTAAAATTAATTCGCACGTACCTTGCCTAAAGGAAATCGCTTGTTTCGTATACACCGAACGATAAGCACATAATTAGAACACATGTGCCGTCTAGTGAACGGAAATCACACGAACTGGTGGAAGTTAAGTAATGCGTCGATGAAAAAGTACACGTAGTAAAAATGTAAAGAGAAGGGGATCTGGAGAAGAGCGTAACAGGTAAATGAAATGGTATATAAATATACAAGCGTTTAAGAATAAATAATGCATAAGAAAGGACAATAGGTTTGTAAAAATGCGACAAACTTTCACCGACTCATTCACATGAAGGATGATGCATACCTGAATCTCAAACATATGACACATGTCAGTCATGATTCGGGGAAAATATATACACCGAAAGGCGGCATTTCCGGAGAGGTAAATGCCGCTTGGAAACATCGGCAAGAGCATGGAGGTATCGGCGCCGAAGAAAACTCCACAAAAGGAACCATTCACCTCCATGGCCGACATACTTTGAGCGCCAGTTTACACTGGAAAACAACGTGACTTGGAGAAATGCACGGGCGAAATGCTGGGAGCGCCCCTGCCGTGACCTCGCGGTCACTCCCGCCAGGCGGCGCTCCGTGACCCCCTTATGACGTCATCACAAGCCAGTGACGCGGCCAGCGACGCCGGCCGCAGTCCACACTACATGTCTTGGCACCTCGGTTGAGTAAGCTCCGTATTCTCCTGGCGGCCTGTGGCGACCGCGCACGCTCCTCAATAAATACGCGGCTGGCTGTCCGCCGTCCGCTCCTGTCTCTATCACAGCGTCTGCCGGACACGCGACACGCGCGGCCCGCACCCCACACCCAGCTGCCGGCATCGCTACGCGGCCCCCGCCGCTGCCGCCTTGGCTTTCGCCGCCTCACCCTTGGCCTTCTTGACCTGTTTCGCCTCCGTCCGTACTCGGATGCGCTCCTCCGCCGCGCGAGTGTGCGCGAACGGGAATATACGGTAATCCGCATACACCTCACGCGCCACATTCTCTCGGCTGGCTTCGAACGTGCTCGCCGAGCCTTGGCACATGTTCTTCTGCTCCCTGGTCAGGTTGCCGACGGCGCACGCCATCGGGTGGTAGATGTGAATCATGCCCGGCTCGGTGGTCCGCATCATAGTGTAGTTTTGCGGGCTCTTCAGGAGCCGACTGGCGAAGTCGACGTCCTCCTTGCCCCAGCCAGTGATTCCCTCGTCCATGCCGTGCACCAGCTTCATGTCGGCGACGTAGACGGCGCAGATGCCGAAGCCGAAGTTGCGGAAGCGGCCGCGGTGCGGGCCGACGCCCATCGCGCCGGCGGGCACCTCTCCTGGCCGCAGGTTGTCCGGGTTGTATTGGCTGAACACCATCGGGAAGTACACCTGCGGCGCAGACAGGGGTGTTACACTTGGTAGCACAGTAGGGGCCGCCACACTCGGTA
The DNA here is from genome assembly GCA_036785665.1 of Chirona hameri. NCBI lineage: Eukaryota > Metazoa > Arthropoda > Thecostraca > Balanomorpha > Balanidae > Chirona > Chirona hameri. Next base: position 48,894 of record JAXIVJ010000175.1, read on the forward strand.
TCATAGGATGCTCAGCACGGCCAGGAACAGTCACGGCCGGCAGAACAGCCAGGGGGAGTCGAAATAACGTGAAGCGACTCTCGATATAACGTGAAGCGACTCTCGATATAACGTGAAGATCAAGGCTTTCGGGTCGGGTCGGTTCAAAAGTAGGCAATGTAGCGACACGCACTGGGGACTCCTTCAACGCCGTCTTTAAACCAGCAGGCACAACAGAAAACAGCTAACACCGTATCAAACGGGCGATTAGCTTGCAAGCCACGACAGCACGGATGTAAAGCAAGACACCAATGTAACGCATGATGATACATTGGAATAAAAATGGCTTCAAACACATTTACCTCAACAATCATGCCATTGATGTAAGTCGCTTTCAAATGAAGTAAGCCACATGGTTGTGTGCACGGTTTTGGGCTCGGAATACAATGTTGAATAGTGCATGTTGCTTGTACCCTGAATCTACAAAAAGTAATACAATGGCTTTCCAACAGCCAATTTTTCCTTAGGTGCAACGCCAGCAGATATGATCGCGAAGGGAACTTTTACGAGTCTGACAACGCTGTGGCATGGCTGTCACGGGACAGGCTGGCCTCTTGGATCGGCCGCCAAGCGCCCTCGTATTGATTGGGCAACAGCAGATCACTTGCCATGACTTCCCATTTGACAATGGGCTGCTAGTCCAGCATCGTATTCCCTCGGCTACGGAGACGACGAGATTTCTAACAAATAATGCAGCAGAAGCAGCATTTCCCTTCGCACGAGCCTGCCCAACAACCAGCAAACTACTAGCTCTTGCGGGATGCACATCACGACGCCCACATGCCATGACAGCAGACAGCATTCCCCCCTCCTATACCACCACAATAACACGCCCACAGTGTCGCCGGTCGTACCTGTTTGCCCTTGACAGCATTCCCCCCTCCTATACCACCACAATAACACGCCCACAGTGTCGCCGGTCGTACCTGTTTGCCCTTGATGGCATTCCCCCCTCCTATACCACCACAATAACACGCCCACAGTGTCGCCGGTCGTACCTGTTTGCCCTTGACAGCATTCCCCCCTCCTATACCACCACAATAACACGCCCACAGTGTCGCCGGTCGTACCTGTTTGCCCTTGATGGCATTCCCCCCTCCTATACCACCACAATAACACGCCCAGTGTCGCCGGTCGTACCTGTTTGCCCTTGATGGCATTCCCCCCTCCTATACCACCACAATAACACGCCCAGTGTCGCCGGTCGTACCTGTTTGCCCTTGATGGCATTCCCCCTCCTATACCACCACAATAACACGCCCACAGTGTCGCCGGTCGTACCTGTTTGCCCTTGATGGCATTCCCCCCTCCTATACCACCACAATAACACGCCCAGTGTCGCCGGTCGTACCTGTTTGCCCTTGATGACGAACTGGCGAACGGAGTCGATGGCGTCGGCGTCGAACAGCACGTCGATGTCCATGAAGAGCATGAGGTCGTCGTCGGTGAGCAGGCTGGCGCCCAGCATCAGCGAGGAGGCGCGGTTGAACTGGTTGGCAGTGTTGATGATGGAGACGGACTCGCCGTAGGTGGCCTGCATCTGCTGCAGCCGCGTCACCGTCACCTCCTTCTCCTCCTGGGGGTGGCAGGAGCAGGTCGGCGGTCAGAGGCGGTGCGTCAGGATACGGCGGTCTCGGTTGGCACTGCGGCTGGGCTGGGCTGGGTCTGTGACTGGAGGATTGAGTTCAGTTGAGAAGGTGAGTCCAAACGGGAATATAGGCAACGGAGTAGTGAAGAGTTGTGAAAGTTCCAAGGACGAATCGCACATGTTGGGTAGTGCAGCGTAGCGTGCAACAGCGAAGCTTCGAAAGGACTGCTACTGAACTATAAAACAAATACATTTTGTTTTAGATAAGGGGCTTTGTTTGTGAGATTCATATTCAGATATGCCTACAATGAAAAGCCGAGCTCCTGGAAAGGGCGACTGTGCTGACCTCATCGACGTCATTCTCGTGGAAGACAAAGATGATCCTCATGCCGTCCAGTCCAATTTTCTCCAAGTTGTCACAGAAGCGGTAGAATGGCATCACTTTCTTCGACACGGCGACCACGACGTTCACCACGGTGGATGTGTCCCGTCTAGTCACAGAGCGCACCTGGCGGACACAAACAGAACTAATAGTTGCGGCCTGCGGGAATGTCCGACGAGATACATAAACAGGGAACGCACAACCGCTCCTGTTTTTCATTTGTAGATGCACTCCCAACAGAAACGATTTAAGAGCCAGTAGGCAAAGGCACCTTTTGACTCATTGCATTCTTCATACCCCAATAAGTTTGAAGTGTTTCCTTAACCAAAAACTGCCAGGCAGATGGCATGACGCATCTCATTGCGCCAGCACAATTCATACGTCTGTTTGACTGCAAAATAAATAGCCAACATAGCAAGACAAACATAAAATACTAACAAAACATAAATGGAGGTTGGCACATCGGGATTCCGTTACAGTTCGCTGCACCCAGCAAGACATGGCGTAGTTAACGACAACGCTCGCAGTACCAGTGTGCTGCTTGACCCGGTGGGGCGGGACGTTTACATTTTAGTCACAAGTATACAACAGCAAACGCCGCTACAGATGTCCGGAAGCTTTCCAACGCCTCGCTCACCTCCGGAACCCCGAACGGCTGTTGCATGTAGGCGTGGCGTCGGACCGTCTGTACCACCCGCTTGCCGCGGAACCGCACGTACTGGAGCACCAGGTCGAGCACCATGTCCACGCCGTGCAGCGGGTCCACGCGGTGGTAGGCGTAGTTGAGCTCCTGCAGCTTCAGGCTGCGGCCGCGCTCCTGTGGACCGGCAGACAGATGTCAGTCGTGCACTCAAAGACAGTGCATCAACTGCACAGGAAGACAGACACCATCAACTCCACACTCTCGCAATGTCAACTCGTTCAACTCCTATCTCTCCTCGGCACTTGTATTGGAGTTAGTCAGTCAATTTCACGCTCTCGTGAGCTGGAGAAAGCTTAGACGCGTGAGCGTGACCTTCCAATTTGAACAGCTATAGACAGCGAGGCATACACGGGAAGTTTCTGATTACTGCATTAAGCCACGTCATTACTAGAATATACACAGCGTCAGGAGCTACCCGTTCATGTTCACTCCAAGAAAACAGAGGAACACCTCGTGATGTCGCATGTCGCCTGTTTGCACCCCGGGACAGTACAGGGGTGGAGTCAACCTTCGAACTGGCCACTGGGGTCTGCCAATCGCATATCAAAACCCGTATTCAGCAGCCGCCAGCCGATCACAGCCGGACCAGACGAACTGACGGCCGATACCGACGGGAAAAATTACGTTGGTTTATTCATACAGCTAACGATACCTGTCGTGCAGTCTTCAAAACAGGCCGTTTTTTAGATGGGCATTGGTATATGTGGTGGACAAAATTCATCTTCAATATCGATAACTCAAGGCTAAGTATTTATCATTATCCCATCTCATATCACAGAACAACTAAAAAAACAATTTTTCTTCAGCAAATCATCAAATATGATGCCATCAAAATACCATGAGAAAGTCATGCGAGCAACGGTATTGCGGTTTGTGATAAATTGGATACAAAACGAAAAAAATAGCCTTGTTGCTCAGGGATTCTGCGATGCCTCTGTCCACTGGTCATGTTTGGGGTTTAATGAGAAACAGTGCCTTCCGTATGTTAGCAACGCTGATGTTGGTGTAGCTTTGCAAGGCCGAACTTGTAGGCGAACTTGTAGGCGGCCAAGGCCGAACACCACTCACGTCCGGGCGGTTCGGGGTCGCTCTGGCGTACCGCTTACCAAAGTGTGGAAATGACCCTCCACCCCACCACAGCCAACCCAATGTGCTCTCCTTCCAGGACAGTGTGCCCATCGAAATGACCCTCCACCCCACCACAGCCAACCCAATGTGCTCTCCTTCCAGGACAGTGTGCCCATCGAAATGACCCTCCACCCCACCACAGCCAACCCAATGTGCTCTCCTTCCAGGACAGTGTGCCCATCGAAATGACCCTCCACCCCACCACAGCCAACCCAATGTGCTCTCCTTCCAGGACAGTGTGCCCATCGAAATGACCCTCCACCCCACCACAGCCAACCCAATGTGCTCTCCTTCCAGGACAGTGTGCCCATCGAAATGACCCTCCACCCCACCACAGCCAACCCAATGTGCTCTCCTTCCAGGACAGTGTCCTCCACCCCACCACAGCCAACCCAATGTGCTCTCCTTCCAGGACAGTGTGCCCATCGAAATGACCCTCCACCCCACCACAGCCAACCCAATGTGCTCTCCTTCCAGGACAGTGTGCCCATCGAAATGACCCTCCACCCCACCACAGCCAACCCAATGTGCTCTCCTTCCAGGACAGTGTCCTCCACCCCACCACAGCCAACCCAATGTGCTCTCCTTCCAGGACAGTGTGCCCATCGAAATGACCCTCCACCCCACCACAGCCAACCCAATGTGCTCTCCTTCCAGGACAGTGTGCCCAGCCGCTCACGGATGAACGGACCCAGCCAAATTCACGCCGTCTCATTCGGTATCATTTGGCAGAGGTGAGACCCTTCGGGCGGGAAATAGATCTCGTGGCACAGCGCGGTTCGCGCACATCCCGAGGGACGCTTCACACCAGATCGGATCAGCGTGGCCCAGTTACAGACCATGGTGTGTGTGTGGTGCACCGGTACCGGCGACTGTGGTGTATGGTGATGGTGATGGTGTATGGTCATGGTGATGTGGTGATGTGGTGATGGTGTATGGTCATGGTGATGTGGTGATGGTGATGTGGTGATGGTGATGTGGTGATGTGGTGTATGGTCATGGTGATGTGGTGATGGTGATGTGGTGATGTGGTGATGGTGATGTGGTGATGGTGTATGGTCATGGTGATGTGATGGTGATGTGGTGATGTGGTGATGTGGTGATGTGGTGATGGTGATGTGGTGATGTGGTGATGGTGATGTGGTGATGGTGTATGGTGATGGTGATGTGGTGATGTGGTGATGTGGTGATGGTGATGTGGTGATGGTGTATGGTCATGGTGATGTGGTGATGGTGATGTGGTGATGGTGATGTGGTGATGGTGATGTGGTGATGGTGATGTGGTGATGGTGTATGGTCATGGTGATGTGGTGATGTGGTGATGTGGTGATGGTGATGTGGTGATGGTGTATGGTCATGGTGATGTGGTGATGGTGATGTGGTGATGGTGATGTGGTGATGGTGATGGTGATGTGGTGATGGTGTATGGTCATGGTGATGTGGTGATGTGGTGATGTGGTGATGGTGATGTGGTGATGGTGTATGGTCATGGTGATGTGGTGATGGTGATGTGGTGATGGTGATGTGGTGATGGTGTATGGTCATGGTGATGTGGTGATGGTGATGTGGTGATGGTGATGTGGTGATGTGGTGATGTGGTGATGGTGTATGGTCATGGTGATGTGGTGATGGTGATGTGGTGATGGTGATGTGGTGATGGTGTATGGTCATGGTGATGTGGTGATGGTGGTGGTGATGGTGATGTGGTGATGGTGATGTGATGTGGTGATGTGGTGATGGTGATGTGGTGATGGTGATGGTGTATGGTCATGGTGATGTGGTGATGGTGATGTGGTCATGGTGATGTGGTGATGGTGATGTGGTGATGGTGATGATGGTGATGTGGTGATGGTGATGTGGTGATGGTGTATGGTCATGGTGATGTGGTGATGGTGATGTGGTGATGTGGTGATGGTGATGTGGTGATGGTGATGTGGTGATGGTGATGTGGTGATGGTGATGTGGTGATGGTGTATGGTCATGGTGATGTGGTGATGGTGGTGGTGATGGTGATGTGGTGATGTGGTGATGTGGTGATGTGGTGATGGTGATGTGGTGATGGTGGTGTGGTGACGGTGATGTGGTTATGGTGATGTGGTGATGGTGATGTGGTGATGGTGATGTGGTGATGTTGATGGTGATGTGGTGATGTTGTATGGTGATGGTAATGTGGTGATGTGGTGACGGTGATTGGGTGATGGGTGATGTGGTGATGGTAATGGTGATGTGGTGATGGTGATGGGTGATGTGGTGATGTGGTGATGATGATGTGGTGATGGTGATGTGGTGATGGTGATGTGTTGATGGCTGCGGGTGTATGGTGACGCAGCTGCACCAGTAGCTATGACACACCCGCAACATTGACTGTGATGAATGCAGCACCAACAGTGGCTGTGATGAATGCAGCCACAACATTGACTGTGGCGCTCAGTTGCAGCAGCACAACTCCGGCCTGTTCGATATTCGGCCTGATATTCTAAGCGGCGCTGGTCCGCCCCTGGCGGCGCCCTGTAAGGGTGCGCCACCAGAGGTGGACGTCAGGCGACGACGCAGCGGCCAGGCACGAGCGCACGGCACGACAATGTACACTGTATAGGGATCCACTTCAACCCACGCTATAGCCGGACTGCCGGCGTGGAGTGGCGCGCGCGCGCGCTCGCAGAGCTTCACAGGTACTTCTGCTGTTATTTGGGACAGCACGACTGGCGTGTTCCGCCAGGAGCGATGGTCCCACCGACGGGCATACCACACCTTATACGGGAGGCACGGCAGGGAATCTCCACATGTAAATTGCATGTCTAGTTCAACGACAGTGGAAAGCAAGTCCATGTCTCTGTGTCTGGCCCTTGCGCCGGAGTAACCGGGTCAGTTTCACTGTGCAATGGTCCGTTTCACTGGGCGATGATCCGTTTCACTGCGCGATGGCCAGTTTCCCTGCATGCGGCCCGTCCATCAAATGTGAAGCAGGCTGGAATCGGGTCTACGTCCAAACAGTGTACGCCGGGAGCAGGGGATCAGTGACGCCGCTGCCACGGCCTCCGCTCACACGTCACAGCTATTACCACCGTCACCCAAACAGCCGTCACTCAGCGCACAGACCGAATGCACCCAGCCGCTAAAAGCGTAGTTGCTCCAATTGTCAGGCTGACCCATTCAGGGTCAATGTCAGTTTCAGGTTCAACCAGCCGATGTTGAGGCTTGTGTTCGACTAGGGGGCACCCTGTGATGTAAATATATGTCAGATATCAACCGCTGCAGCACGGTCTCATGGCCAAACGCTCGGCAGCGGGGCCTCAGCGGTCGGCCGCACGGCGCGGCGTCTGGTGCGCGCATCACACCCTGGCGGTGGCCGGCGGTACTAGTCCCCCACCTCGCCGAGCCGAGCGGACGACCTGCGCGGGCGACTACCCTACCAGGGAGGACAGCAGGGAATGCATGGCGTTACCTGCGAGAAGGACAGCATGTAGTCCATCAGGGAGTTGGTGGCGTCGGTAACGCCGTTCCTCAGGTGCATCTGTGCCGTCAGGCTGGGGTTCAGCGTCTTCTCCGTGTGCATGACGTAGTGGCTGTTGATGTGGTCCCAGGGTCGCTCCTTCTCAGGCTCAGTCACTGGCAGCTTCGACAGCTTCGGCGGAGAGCCTACAGACAGAGAGACAAATTCAATAACACCCTGCGTGCACTTGCGGTGGTTGGATGGTTAACTAAATCCACAGATGCGTCCTAGGCATCTGACTAATCAAAGGTGGATGGGGTGTAGCCATTGCAGAAGCCGTCAGTGGTTGACGCTTATCCTGATCCCCAGTCTTACGCAGATATTAATAACTTGCGCTGCACGTCTCTCAGGTGAGTGTATCCGATCAGTGTTGCAGGGCAAGGACGTTGGTATTCGCATTCAAGGCAGGTCGCGGACCAAAGGCGGATCCAGAACGTTTTTTTTTGGGGGGAGGTGTCCCAATTTTCACACAATTCTGAAAACTCGGATTTCGCTTGCTTATTCATTGATAGCTGATTTAAAACAAACTTTCCTTAGTAAAGTTGCTTAGAGTTTCTTCTATATCAGGAAATGTGACAATTTTGCGCCTATTGCAGGCGGTTTGGGGGATCACGCCCACGCCCCCCCCCCCCCCCCCTCCCCTGGATCGGCCCATGTCGCGGACCTTCGCTAAGCGTATCCTGCATGCTCCAGTGTTATGGCGTGACACCGACGCGCCTGAACCGAGGAAGCACGAAATAATCATTAAAGGTAAAACGAAAGAGTAAGTAAGGATACCGGTCAGGAACGCAGCTCGTGTAGCCCGACAATACACTCCAGCCGATTGTATTGGAGCAAAACAACCACAGGCCAACAGCCCAGTTATGGCTGCAGTCACGCTAGGATAAATTCAAACATTCACTAATAACGCGAGTCCACACGAAACACAGGCCCGCGCAGAACAAAAAGACAAAAGCATGTACAATACAAACAGCAGCATAAAGTATAAAGTAGCCATTAAAAGCGCTGGTAAAAGTATATACAAAAAATACAATTGAAGCGCTGGTGGAGGCAAAAGACCTAAAAGTAAAAAAATATATATACAACATAAACCATGACTAATCACAGAATGTAGACGTGGCTCGCAGAAGCAACCTCTAGCCTTTAGTTCGCTGACGATCGGGGCACGTACTTAGAAGTAAGTGCCCTGATCGTCAGCAACTTCAAAATTTCTGAACGAAGAGAGCACGACGGAAGAAATAAATCAGTCTGAGGGCTGCTGCCTGTGAGGGAACAGAGTTGTGGTAGACGAGCCAGGAAGCCCCCCTTCACGCAGTCCACTCTCCCACTCAGTGACGGCGGATCGTATTTTCGGATGGGGGGGGGGCAAAGAAACCCAGGGGGCTCCCTCGGCCAAAGGGCCCATTTTTTGTTGGGGGTGGGGGGGGGGGGGCGCGAAATGGTATCTCCTCGGATTTAGGCCACTATATTCTGCAGGGCCCCTAAATGGTCGGAAAAAACGCCGGACAGGCCCATGTTGTAGTATCAGGCCTACTGAGGGCCCCTCGGGCCCACCACGGGTCCCCCTCAGGCCGACTGAGGGCCTTTTGTCGGCCTTAGAAGGTCCTCAGGCTGACTGGGGGTACATCGGGGCCCTAGGTCATGGTTTCGGTCAAAATGAAAAATCGAACCAACTCGAAAAATCGAACCAACCAACTTCTTAGAGAACCAACTTCTCTTATAAACTTATGGGAGTGAAAAATTATATGTTTGCCCCCCTCCCCCCTCCTCTTCTTGAGTAGGGGGCAGCTGCCCCCCCCCCTTATCCGCCGCCACTGCTCCCACTTCCACGAGGTACGTGAAAGAGCTCAGGGCACCGCGTGCGTCGGCCTGGTGCCGATAACGGGAACATTCCCACAAGTTCGGCGCAGCCCAGGCGGCCACTAAACACTGAACGCATAAACATAAGATACATCTGAATAAAATGCGACCTGACAGATGCGCAGCCGAATCGTTTAAAGGGAGTAGTTCACCTTTAACATGGGGTTTTGAACTGAGATAGCAGATTTTTAAAGCAGATCGAAAAACGGGTTGTGGTGAAAAAATTGCCTCTCTACGCTAAGTAATTTCGACACAGGATAGTGGCCCCTTTTAGAAGACGCTGTTTCGTGCCCCGAGCGGGGTACGAAACTTGTTTCGGGTCCTCACAACGGTTGTTTACCTTACAAGCAGCCTGCGTATATATGTCTAAAGTCCGTCGTTATTGTGTGCAATAGTTTCCATATCCATGCTAACATATGCATGACGTCATAATTGTCATGAAGTTTTGTATGGCCATGAAGGAGAAAAGAGAAACATGCCCATTTTTCGACGGATATCCATCTATCATCCAAACAAATGTCACTCGTTTTTTTCCAGCTCGAAATACCCCATCTAGCCAAATTTCAAGACAACTTTCAAGGTGACCTATTCCCTTTAAGCAGTGATCTGTAGTCGAGTGGCGGGCACGTTGCTTGAGTTTGTGATCCCAGCCAAATCAGGAATCGGTGTTGTAGGCGCTCGAGTCTACGTAGGTGGGCGACTGCAGCGCCGGATCAGATTAAAGGGAGTGTGCCTACTGTTTTGAACTGTCAAAATTATTTTTCCTACGATAAGTAGCTATTGTTATGATGGTTGGATACGATGAAATTCACATCTGGAGCCCCTTTAGTTGAATTTTCACTTATATTGTTTTCGATTATTTTTCGTTTCGATATCGAAAAAACGATTCCCACTACGGTGAAGGTAAACAGAGGTAACAAATTGTTACGTGAACGACGCACCTAAGACAAGCATGATGCATGCAAGCATGATGGCCGTCCAGGCTCTGTTGTTCGGCAGCTGCTATCAGCGCGCACGAGCTGTTTGTTCGAATTGCTATTGGCCGGTGATAACGATATGCTAGCAGTGTAATCGATAGTTGCAGTGCTTTTAGTAGTGGGAAGCCATCTGGAGTCTACCCGATAACTTTTTTCTCCCAAGCAAATTCCTGGAGTCTTTGAATATCTCAGCAACTAGGGTGAATCTGGAGAAATGAAGTAATGGTTCAATTCAGAAAATTGTGCTCTATAGACCAGTGGCAATAACCCCAACTAAGCGATGTGAGTAGGCACACTCCCTTCAAGCTACCGTATTCCATTACGGTAGGTTATCCAGCCCCCCCCCCCCACACACACACACACACACTAGCGTGTTCAGACTGCACAGCGGGCGTTTTTTGACGCCACTGTGACTACTGACTGATGCTGCCAATTGGAGGCCTGCCGCTCGTGAGGGCCGATGCGCAGCTACGAAAATTGCCGCGGCAAAAAAGGAATTGATGAAGCTGCCTTGGGGCCGGAGATGGGGCTAGGGCTGGTTAGCCGCCGCCATGAGCGAGGTCGTCGACGCACGAATATTACCGCCAGTAAACCGGACCGAACAAAAACGGGGCGCACGGCACCACAAAACATGACACGTCCTAAAAACCGTGAGGCATGTTACAGTTCAGGGACAAGACAAGATGAGACGGAGCAATTTACGAAGGAACACAATGCACAAACTATGTATTTTGATGGGTTAACTAGGTGGGTTGAGGCGGCGGATAGTACCGAGGGCCGGTGAGCAGTAGGTAGCACGAGAAGGCAGCAGACACGGGGCCGGCACACAGTCGCTACCACACACACACGCTTCCCCACCCGGAAGTCGCCATCCCAAAATAGCAGCCACGGGAGTCGCGGAATGGGACATTAGCGGCGCAGAGGGTAAAGCCCGGTCCTCACCGCACCCGACCCATTCGGACGGCCGCGCGGCGCACGCGCCCGGACGGACGGCGCAAAAGTCGGGCTGGTCTGTCCACTCCGCCCCCTTGTCCAGGTAGGGTGCGGGAGCCGCGCGGGTCAGCTGTTTGCGTCCGCCGGAAAGCGACCCTGTCAGGCACGGGCGTATAGCTGCGGATGGATACACTGGCGTTTCTTGAATTAATAAAGTTGTCTGCGAAGCTGCGTCAGCTGTCCTTCGTCCTAAAATCGACTATTCTTTAAAAATGTAAAGTTTTGAGCGAAATTGTAAACAAAAAGTACGGGCTCATATTCATATTTGACCTTAACTTAAGAATCCTAAGTACCCATTAGATCCATCTCGTTTAGATATGTCGATTGCCACATGTTTCGTCTCGATCCGACAATTGGTTTGGGAGATGAAAGTGTGCAAAATCTGCCCCCTCCCAAGCGGGTCGCGTTTGGCTGCCGACCCCAGCGGACGGACGCTCAAAGTCGGAATAGATCCGAGTTTTCCCCGCGTGTCCACGGACGTCAGACGGGCGTCTCTTTGCCGCCCCAATGGTCCCCGGTCCTAACCGCACCCGTCAGGAATGTCTACTTGGGGATCGCCGGAGGGGACAGAAGGGGTCCGGACCATTGTTCAGGCGGGCGCGGGCGGCGTAAACAGGGTCGGGGCCGGCACTGACGGGTGCGGTGAGGACCAGGACGGGTGCGGTGAGGACCGGGCTTAAGTACATTGCGGGGCTCGGGCGGAGGACTCGCACGGGCGTGTGAGGGGAGACATGGGGACACCGCGGGCCGGGTGCGGGAGGGGACAGGCGGTCGTTTCCCGCTGACCCGGTCGTGTTGTCGCCATCCCAAAATGGCCACGGGAGTCGCGGAATGAGGTATGTCTGACAGGAAAAGGAGAGGGGCCATGGAAAAACACCCCACACCGGTCCGGGGATGGGGGGGGGGGGGGCGCCATACCGGCTTCAGCACCACATGCGACGGGCAGGGGGGGGGGGGGGGGCAGGTGCTAACTGGGGAGGGAGAGGAGGGGGAGGGGTCCATTAGTCTACCAGTGGACTCCGACTCTCTCCCTCCCAAGGCGAACAGATGCCGCGACAGCAGACGTGTCGGTTGAACTGCTGGCACCGGTCGTCTGTATGTGTGTTGAATGCAACGTTTGGCACTGCTAACGGGTCCAGACAGCACGTGTACATCGCAGCACATGGCAGCGCATGGGGAAACATCCTGGCGGCGCAGGGCCCATCTATGCCAATGCTCGTCCACGAGGTACAAACATCAGAAATGTGAACGTGTCAACGTTAGTGGAAGTCCGGGGACGAGTAAGGCGATACACTAAACAAAACTGGCATTATGATGACAGGATGTCACCACAGCGCTTCTCTGCCATCACAGAGTATGTTTGACATCACTAGCAGCGTTTGCATTTGACAGCTCATATGTTCGGGAACCGGCACCGGTCAGGCGCTCCTGGAGCTTCCTGGAGCTTCCTGGAGCTTCCTGGAGCTTCCTGGAGCTTCCTGGAGCTTCCCGGAGCTTCCCGGAAGCTGGGGTCACGGCTGGTCACGGCACAGCCACACGGGCGGGACGGCGCCGACGGGGGTCCGCAGATCAGTCATCCTAGACAACCGCTGGCAGCGGCTCGAGTCACGACACACAGACGCTCACGGGCGGAGCGGAACGTGGTGTCATGCGGGGTGTGACGCCTCGCGTGGCAACAGCCACACACGGGTCTGCCTGAAAGAAGCATCCAACAGCAGGGGTTTAAGTGACAGCTTTCCTAATCTTGGGTGGCTGCAGGGATAAGATATGGAAATATAGCCAACAGGAGTTCAGGTGGCGCCTGTCTCGGTCATAGGTCGCTGTAGAGGTGCAGCTCTTACCGATTCGGCGGGTCAGAGGGCTGAGGGCAGTGGCGTATTTAAGGGGGGGGCCATGGGGGCCATGGCCCCCCCTTGGCGCCGAAGTCACACTCCAGAATATGATGTGTCCATTGGGCACGGACTCCATTTGTGTGTAAATTTCAAGATAACCAGGACAAAGTTTTTTTAACTGATAATTCAAACGGTTTTATACGTATTATCTATATGGTTCTTGAACAAAATAAGCATTGTCTACCTATACCTCTTTGAATATTACAATGGGACTTTAAATTATAGCAATCCATTAGCAATCCACAAATCATCCATAGATAACCTTCTCATTTGGACATGTGCTATGCCATCAAGCATGCTTTTTCTTTTCTGTCTATTCCTATTTTAAGAGTTTAAGGCTAGAATAAAGTAGATATGCGGGCAGGCTGCCGGGCCTGGTGCGGTGCTGCCAGATGTTGGCCGGGCTTTGTGCGGTGCCAACCAAATTTGGTGTGGTGGCGGTGGTGGTGCCGGTCCCTGCATTAGGTGATTTCTTTTGGCATCACTTTCCGAGCGAACTTGCCCGCCCCCCCCCCCCCCCCCCCCCGGTGGCGACGCCCCTGGTAAGACAAGACTCAAAACGTGAATTGTGCTCCAAAAGCATGTGGCCCCCCTTGGCTGATTTCTAAATACGCCACTGGCTGAGGGTGTCAGTCTCGTGCAGCTGAAACAGTGCAGCTCTAAGCTTTTACCGAGACGGCGGCGTGTCAGAGGGCTGAGGGTGTCAGTCGTGGCCCGTGGGTGTCAGTCAGAGCTGCAGTTCTTACCGAGGCGGCGTGTCAGAGGGCTGAGGGTGTCAGTCGTGGCCCGTGGGTATCAGTCAGAGCTGCAGCTCTTACCAAGGCGGCGTGTCAGAGGGCTGAGGGTGTCAGTCGTGGCCCGTGGGTATCAGTCAGAGCTGCAGTTCTTACCGAGGCGGCGTGTCAGAGGGCTGAAGGTGTCAGTCGTGGCCCGTGGGTGGCTGCAGCTCTTACCAAGGCGGCGTGTCAGAGGGCTGAGGGCGTCAGTCGTGGACCGTGGGTGTCAGTCAGAGCTGCAGTTCTTACCGAGGCGGCGTGTCAGAGGGCTGAGGGTGTCAGTCGTGGCCCGTGGGTATCAGTCAGAGCTGCAGTTCTCACCAAGGAGGGCTGAAGGTGTCAGTCGTGGCCCGTGGGTGGCTGCAGCTCTTACCGAGGCGGCGTGTCAGAGGGCTGAGGGTGTCAGTCGTGGCCCGTGGGTGGCTGCAGCTCTTACCGAGGCGGCGTGTCAGAGGGCTGAAGGTGTCAGTCGTGGCCCGTGGGTGGCTGCAGCTCTTACCGAGGCGGCGTGTCAGAGGGCTGAAGGTGTCAGTCGTGGCCCGTGGGTGGCTGCAGCTCTTACCGAGGCGGCGTGTCAGAGGGCTGAGGGTGTCAGTCGTGGCCCGTGGGTGGCTGCAGCTCTTACCGAGGCGGCGTGTCAGAGGGCTGAAGGTGTCAGTCGTGGCCCGTGGGTGGCTGCAGCTCTTACCGAGGCGGCGTGTCAGAGGGCTGAAGGTGTCAGTCGTGGCCCGTGGGTGGCTGCAGCTCTTACCGAGGCGGCGTGTCAGAGGGCTGAAGGTGTCAGTCGTGGCCCGTGGGTGGCTGCAGCTCTTACCGAGGCGGCGTGTCAGAGGGCTGAGGGTGTCAGTCGTGGCCCGTGGGTGGCTGCAGCTCTTACCGAGGCGGCGTGTCAGAGGGCTGAAGGTGTCAGTCGTGGCCCGTGGGTGGCTGCAGCTCTTACCGAGGCGGCGTGTCAGAGGGCTGAGGGTGTCGAGCTGCTCCTCCGGAGTGCTGCGCACCACCTGACGGTAGCGCTCCAACTTCTTCCGCTGCTCCTCCTGGACCTGCTCGCTCTGAGGAACACAGCGACCACGCGACAGTGTCAGTAAGGCGCAAAATCAGGCTAGATGTCCCAAATTATAGGCCGTATAGCGAGCGACCACGCGACAAAATTAAACAAGCGCAATATGCCACGATATCACAAGCCATGTGTGCACTGTATGCACAATCATACGGTGCACACATGTGGGGCAACACTAGACTGCTATCGCGTACTGATAGTAGCGTTGGTGCAATACGAACCGGTTGCCCCTGTAGGCTGTCAATGCACGTGAGCACCGACCGCTCTTCGAAAACCGTGGGATGGATACAATTATGTACTTTGTTTTCCATCCGTTATGCTGCTGGGTTCAGTTTTGCGTCGACATGTCACTATAGGCCCAGAGCTCCAAATGCCGCTGGAGGACATTTGCGAATCGGTGTAATGCGTTCGAGGCATTCTGACACGCTTCACTTGGTCGCACTGGTCAAGGGAACGCCGTCGCCGCAAATAGCTGGTACAGCATCGGACACCTTAGAACACCAATCTTTCAATTTGCGGCGTGGATTTCCCATTGTGTACACAAATGACGACCTATTTACTGCAGACCCTTGCAATGTATTCACGGACTGAAGGCCGCCTGGTTGGCCTCTGAATGCGCCATCACTGCTGTCTCGTCCGACCACCGCGGCGATCTCACCAAGGACATCTGCGGATGAGGCGCGTCTTAAACCCTCCTTGCGCCATGTACGTTATCGCCAGCACGGACAGGGGCGGCGGGCGGCAGGCAGCTTTGCGATGTTGCGTGACAGATTGCGTGGATCGCTGCCGATCGTGTGTGCACACTGCACAACCTGGAGTAGCCGCTCCGTAGCCGCTCCGTGGCAGCTCCGTGGCAGCTCCGTGGCAGCTCCGTGGCAGCTCCGTGGCAGCTCCGTGGCAGCTCCGTGGCAGCTCCGTGGCAGCTCCGTGGCAGCTCCGTGGCAGCTCCGTGGCAGCTCCGTGGCAGCTCCGTGGCAGCTCCGTGGCAGCTCCGTGGCAGCTCCGTGGCAGCTCCGTGGCAGCTTCGTGGCAGCTCCGTAGCAGCTCCGTAGCAGCTCCGTAGCAGCTCCGTAGCAGCTCCGTGGCAGCTCCGTAGCAGCTCCGTAGCAGCTCCGTGGCAGCTCCGTGGCAGCTCCGTGGCAGCTCCGTGGCAGCTCCGTGGCGGGTCCGTGGCAGCTCCGTGGCAGCTCCGTGGCAGCTCCGTGGCAGCTCCGTGGCGGGTCCGTAGCAGCTCCGTAGCAGCTCCGTGGCAGCTCCGTGGCAGCTCCGTGGCAGCTCCGTGACAGGAACGTGGCGGGCCCGTGGCAGGTCCGTGGCGGGCTCCGTGGCGGGTTCCGTGGCGGGGTCCGTGGCAGCTACGTGGCAGCTCCGTGGCAGCTCCGTGACAGGAACGTGACGGGCCCGTGGCAGGTCCGTGGCGGGGTCCGGTTTAGCATCGGTCATCCGGAGGCCAGGCAGTGCCAGGACAGCCCCGCAGCCCGGGCGGCGCGGCGCGGCGCGGAGATACCTACAGACAGTCATTCGACCGGAACATATCCCGCCGCCGCCACGCAAGAGCTCCAACAAACAGGCGTCCTTGGTGCCGTCTAATTTATGGGAATGTCATAAGCCGCCGCCGATGACGTCACGGACAAAGGGCGCCGATTCGCCGGAGCACCGCCGAAAATACGGACACAGCGTGCCAATTAAATGTGGCGAATGCCCGCCGCACGTCGGTGTCTCGAGGAGCAAAAACATCGCACAGGAAGACTCGGTAGAGGGCGGTTTGAGAGATGTTTTGATCCTGCTCGATCCACCAGGTATTCAACTAATTTGCACCGGGAATTCGCTTTGAGTAGGCCGCTTTGTGCTTAGGAGAAAGGTCGCATCGAAGATTGGGAGTACTTGAAGGATGCCGCGCAGTTAGATGATAGCGATCTACGCAGATCGCAGTGCGCCGACTGTGGGAAAGTCAATCTATAAGCGTTCAATTAAACAAATAATACAAATTAAACCATGTTCTCGTAGGAGCCGTGAGATCTAAACAGTCAAACTGCACTAAAACACGTCCACACCTCCGCGCGGTAAATATTAAACGATGGGATCTAGCTTTACTTCAGCGCCCGACTGAGAGATGCAGGGTAAACATGCCATCGACATGGTTGGTTGGTGCCAACCGAGGCATCCGATGATCCGTCTGCTCTTAGCTACCTGCGCTCACCGGCTATATACAATGCCTGCATGCTAAAACAACGGGCTTCGTGGAAGGTTAATAAAAGGGTTGGCAGAACAGACACCGGACAATCCCTTTAGCACCACCAGCTTTGACAGAAAATTAGCAAATTTGCACGATACGTGACCTACGACGGCTCCGTGACTTTGGTATAATGAATACAGGTCTTACCTTGCCTTTCATCATAAAGTTATAATGTGGGCGAGAATGGATGACATTGCTATAATTCAGATTATGCGAGGGGAAATGATTTTAACTATGTCACATTTTTATTTTTAGGAAAAAAGCCAGGAAGATAGAAAAACAAGCTTTCGGCATTACGCAATTATAAAGTTTCCTTGATAACTTTTTAATGGCGTAATGCCGGAAACTTGTTTTTTTTTATCTTCCTGACTTTTTTGTTTCTTCTAAAAATAAAAATATTTGACCTAGTTAACCCGCGCACTGCAGGGGGGGTTGATTTCCGCCCCGTCCCCCCCCTCAGGTTTTTCGCGGATAGCGAAAACACGGCGGATGTCATGAGGGCATCAGTACTTACAATTCGTTTATCTCGGAATTTTGATATCGGTATCGGTGACCTAAGGTCAGGTCAATTTCGTAACCTCCCCATAATAAGTCAATGGGGAAATATACAAATGCTTCCTATTTCAAGGATATGCATGATATTAGTCCAATTACTTCTGGATCATGTTATTATGGGATATTCTTGATACAAGTGTAAGTTGTGTCCAGTGACCCCTATGGGGTCATTTGAGGTCATGCGAGGTCACCATCACTTTTTTGTCAATAACTCCCGACATAATTAAGATAGAAGTAAAACAGACAGCAATGTGTTTGTCTCGTCGAGACACGTCATCCCATATGCAATATGCCCTACTTGGGTCACCACTTGACCTTAACCTGAGGTCAAATTTGTAAGTTGACTTAACAAGGTCACCATGTATATCATTCGAAGCGCCTTGACGCGATATACACAATGGCGTACACAGTTTTCCGTTATCTTTATTAAGTAAAAAGTTAATAGGGAAAACCAATTTGGCAAAAAAAAAGTGTTTTCCCTTTTTTGACCTCTGGAGCTTCAAATATTGACCTGATATAAATTATAAGGTCACCTTTTCGATTGCAAATTTCACTGGCTGGAGTTTGCTTTTTTCCGTTTGTTTATAACTAGCATAGTTTCCGAGATATATGGGATTTTTTGGAGCGATGTCCTAAAACAGGAAACAACTGGAACATTTGACCTTTGATGACCTCTGGTGACCTCAATTTTGACCTTACCTAAAACAATACTAATACTTGCGATAGAACTTGTATCAAGCTATCAAATGACGTTTTCCGCTTGTCACTACGTAGCGTAGTTTTCGAGATCTCAAGGAGGGGTGGAAATCACCAGATCATTTTCCGTCACATAATTTCCTCATAAAGGCCATTCCTCGACTTCACACGATGCCGAAATTTAGTAAACAAAAAAGAAGTAGCTTTCACATATTCACAGTGCCTGAATAACTCAAACAATGCCTTGTCTAGAGTCACGAGAAAACAAGCTGACAGCTGGAGAGACACGCCATTAATTCATATCACTGAGCATTCAACGACCGGGAATCCACTGGCTGCCTAGAATTCCAATAATCGGGCAGGTCAACAAAATACAATGTGTCGAATGCAACGAAAATAAATTTGGGATTCACATGAAAAATGACGCATGCTAATTGCAGGTCGGTGACCCCACAGCGATTCACGTACCGTACCTATCCGTGGCTGACTAGAACACGTCTGCACACAGCACAACTATCAAACATACAAGACCACGCTGTTCTCTGGGGATACATCACTTACAAGACAGTACAAATGCAGAACATGCACAACTCAGCAATCATTGAGACATCGGACTACAGTTCTTTCCAATAAATGCAAACAAATGAAAGACAAAAAACAATACGCTAATCAACGCTATGTGACAACGCAGGCATGATCGCTAAGGTTTGCTCGATCTCTTTGAACATACCTTACCACCTTACCAGTGTTCTATTGCCCTGCTTACCACTATACAAACCTAACTTACCCTTTTCCAAATAAAATACCTGAATAGTGGCGGCTTACAGTAGGCGGCACATGAGAAAAGGAGTTCGTACACATATTGACAATGATTGTGAAAAGAATGGAAATGTTAGTCTTACGCTCATGCTTATTTATGTGTTTATTTGTGTTCAAACAACCAGACAGGAGCCCACCAACGGCTGCAGTCAAACACAGCACACAAACAC
Source organism: Chirona hameri (assembly GCA_036785665.1). Classification (NCBI taxonomy): domain Eukaryota; kingdom Metazoa; phylum Arthropoda; class Thecostraca; order Balanomorpha; family Balanidae; genus Chirona; species Chirona hameri. The sequence continues at coordinate 68,261 of JAXIVJ010000175.1, forward strand.
ACACAAGCACGCACATTCACATATTCATACCTAAAACATGATGATAATGCCATAAATAAATCAATATCGCGCTACCCCGCGCACAAAATCTAGCGAGTGACTAGACCTCTCCCATCCATGGGAACCAATAAATGCCTCCATTGCTCGGAAACCTAAAAACATGCAACTTAAAAATAATTGAATAGCAAAAATCAGTTTCTGGCGTTTCCTGCAGAAATGTGTTGCATGTTGCTGGTAGCCGCGATAAAAAGCTGTTGTGCAACGAATTTACCCTACCACCGTACCACTGGTAATTTACCCTGCCACCGGGCACATGGAACACAGTCAAAGCGTGTCGACTGTCGTGTGCATCGGATGGGAACGGACAGGGTATACGTTTACACAGTAAAGTGTAAAAAGTCATCGGGTCGAAATATATGTTTACCGAGCGGGCGCGAAGCTCCCGTGAGGTTTCTCGTCAACTTACTAGACAAATTTACATTCGACCCGGCCCGACCCGGCCATACAAGCGCTTTTCGAAAGCTAATAACTTTGCAACCACTGCTCCGATTGAGATTGGGTTTTCACCACTGGATAGGTCCATCAAATCAATTTTGTTTTTGGTATAGTGCGTTCTGATAGAGGTTGTACCACAGCGCGTGGCATTTGGCACACGCGAACGTCGAAGAAATTAACAAAAAAACTTGCAAAAATGATTCTTGATAAAAAGATGGCTGTATTATTCTAAGCATTAATTTATACGCTGAATCATGCAGCGCTCAGGACGTACTTCCTTTTGGCGGATTTGAGAAAGGAGATCATGAACAATTTAATACAACTTAATTTTTATGTTGGCATGCATTGAGGCCTGGCAATTTTTCTGGAAGGCAATTTTTTTGGAAAATGACTTACTACCAGGTGTGCTCCCTTACCGTTTCATATTCCAAACCTGTTTAAGCTTTACCAGAGCGCGCTAGCTCGGTCATCGCCCCAAAAATGCGTTTTAGTTATATGCAAAATGTGATGAATTTACATCATATTTTGGCCTCTTCTATCGACTTCAAGTGCTAACTCCATTTTTGTGGAAAAGGTGATTACCTCCCTTTAAAGGGAATAGGTCACCTTGAAAATTGTCTTGAAGTTCACCCATTAGGTGCATCTTGAGCTCAAAACTATGAATATGACTTTGGTTTGGACAACTGATGGATATATGTGGAGAAAGAAGTAAGTTTCTCTTTCTATTTCACGAGAAATCGTACGATAGCAGCTGGCGTTCTGGCTCAGCCCCTCTCCGCCTGACGCCAAGTACAGTCTCTGACAAGGGGCCGCCGCGCCGCCCGGGCGGCTGAGCGGATATTAACGAGGCGTTGTGACCAGAGACTACGTGCCAGAGAGTTTACCTGTCTCCGGCGGCGCGGCGGCGAGCGTTCATTCCCCGATCGTGGCCCGGAACAGCGGGATTGAAATCGGGCCCACTAGTCCTGTGTCGAAATTACTTAACGTAGAGAGGTAATGCTTTCACCACAAACCACTTTTAGATCTGCTCTACAAATCTGCTATCTCAGTCCAAAACCCCATGTTAAAGGTGAACTATTCCCTTTAAGCAACAACGACAAACAACGAACACTAGGTTAGGAAGCTGAAGATAAGTTCCATATATGGTGACTGATCGAAGTATTTCGATGACTGGTCGATGTATTCGAGCCATTGCTAATTTGCGCCCTTCCTAACAATGACAAAAGAACCTCCGATGGGCGAGATAATATAGATAGTCATCCGAATTCAGATTCCGAATGCAGAATGGTGTATCTTGACAGTCACTGTCTTCTCTAAGCAATACAAATAAATGTGTGTGAGCATTTGAGACAAGAGATTGGGTACCGATGACAATGCAGATTGAACCGACAAATGAATACAGCTGTATTCAACTGATAAGGATATTTTATTTAAAAAAAACATCGCTGCTTCGTTTCACATGTGCTCGTAAAAATCAATCGGGCTCCTAGTTCTATTCTTTCCAACACCGACACGTTCATTGAACAAAGCAATCCTGTTGCATTGTACCATTTTTGACGTGATTATCTAGTCGATTGATTATTCTTTCAAATCGTATTGAAGTAGGGCGTTAGTGTGACGACTATCATTGTCAGTGCCAATAAAACAAACGCACTTCAGGCTACAGCGCATCGTGATAGAAGCTTGTGCCAGAGTGGTGCGAGTCAAGACTCCGACTGGTGACGTCATAGCTCCTCGGTCGTCCACGAGACTCACCAGGAAGAAGTTGTGCAGCCGGTACAGCAGGGTGGGCACCTTGATGGGGTGCAGCGTCATGGTGCCGAGGAACTTGCGCACCTTCAGGTTACCGGTGAACGCCTCCGTGCCCTTCTGGTCGTGGTAGAAGATCTCGCGCATCTGCAACAAACGGCACGGTCAGTTAGACGAGCTTCTTAAACGACGGCGACTGCAACGCAGACCAAACCTGCTGAATCGTAACACTAGTCAACACGCTACCACAGTAACAGGTCAAATCAGTCCATACTCCAGGGTGTCGCGGCACTACAGTGAAAAACGACACCAGCGCAACACTACCCAGGCGGCATCAGGGTTGTTTTGATTGTATTTATGTATTACCATTATGAGTTACTGGTTGTTTTTGTTTTGCTCCTATTGATTAATATTATCATTACGAGTGTAGGAGAGGCGCCTTGGCATAAGCCGACAGAGCTTTTCCCCAATCCTAAAACATTGTATGTTATCGCCCTTTAATAATGTGGTATAAAATATATCCAACAACATCTCAGACGGGCAGACCCGTGTTGAGCGACAACGGTCAACAGTGGTTGAAGGTGACTAGGAGCGGCAGACAGTGGCAGACAGTGGCCCTTAGCGAACAAAGGTGCCCAAAAGTCAAACCGTGACCGTGGCAAACCGTGACGATCCGTGACTAACAGAAGCCGACAGTAGCCTCCAGCAGCATTCCCTGCAGGCCATCTCCACACCGTTAGCCGGAATGGCACGCTACAATGTCCAAACAATGCCCGCCGGGCCAATCCCGTAAACGAGGCGTCGCGAAGAACAAAGCGGCCCGGACACCTCGTCCGAGCCGAGGGGACAATCCTGGCCGGTCAGCGAGCCCGCAGCCGTGCCGACTGACCACTGACCCGCAGCGGCCAGTCAGCACGGCTGACGGGGATCCCGACTGACCCGCGGTGCCGCCGTGCTGACCGGGTGATCACACCCGCAATACCGAATCATCACTGACCACTCAATGATCAGTGGTGACCGGGTGATCCCTGAGCACTGAGCAAACTCGTGATGCCATAGTGTCGACTGCCTCATCAGGCCAACAGTGTTACCTTATCCACCGCCTGATCAGTGGCCCGGGATGCTGCTGTGTTGAATAGCTGATCAGAGACACCGGGTGTCCCGCTGGGCTCCTACGCGCCCGCCGCTGAAGCTAAGGCCTCGCGCTGAAGGCCCGTGGTGACACCGAGGCCCGGCGACAGTGCATACTGACGGGGTCAGCTTGACGGTACCATTGTCGGCAGCGGCACAGAGACGGTGCTGCAACCGACGACACCTCGGCCACCTCGGTCGGCGGCGGCGGCGGCGGCGGCGGAACAGGTTGCCTCATCCGACACTCTCCGTCATCTGACGTCTCGTCATCCGGCGTCTCCGCCTCCATCATCACTCCGTGGCGCCGGCAAGACGGCGCCGTGACGGCGTCATTGTGTCCCTGCAGCCACCGCTCCGTACTGCCGCTGTCATCGCCGTCACACCGTATAATGGGAACGTTCCTCCGCCGCTGGGCCGCCGCCGCCCGCGGCGCTCCTGCGCTACCAGCGCATCGTCCCGGCCGCTGCAAAAAGGCAGCGGCCGACCACGTGAATCACGCGGAGCGCCGGCCGCCGGCGGCGTCTGTGGTGCCGGCGGGACGACCTCGGACATTCCTGCCGAGGTCGGTGGGAGCGGGGCAGACGGGACGAGCGGGACGAGCGGGACCGCGCGGCCGGCGCGGCTGGGGCGGCGGGGCGGGCCGGGGCGGTACCGAGCGGCGCCACGCACCAGTTCGTTGAACCTGAGCCATCAACAGGCCAGGCGGGCGGCCGGGCGGCCGGGCGGCCGGCGGCACCGCCTACTGCCCGTCTTTGCCGGCGCACAATTACGCAGCTGACGACACACCACGCACGCCGGCCGCCGGTGCGTTGAACTGACTGCCTCTGGATACGGCGGTCCGTCCGAAAAAAACATCCGGCCGCCGCGGAGGGTCGGGCGCGGGCCGCGGAGGGTCGGTCGGCAGGGGTGGCGGGGCTGGGAATAATAATTATTACCCTGCGGTGGGTGGGGAGGGTCGGCAGGTAGCCGGTATACCCGCTCCCACCCTCCCTCGGTGGGTGGAGAGGGTCGGCACAACACCGGTTCCCACCCCGTCTCTCCCGGTACCATCCCGCGGATACCGGCAGCCACCGCCTGACCTCCTGCAACCTTCACCTGCGCTGTGCTCAGCTGTCAGCCGCGACAGCCATCGGCGGAAGATGCCATCAGCTGGAGAAAAACGACGACACGGACCCAGCACCACCGACAAAAAGCGTCACACCTGGAATGGTACACCCGCATACATACTTGCGCTGCCACCCGAGTCGGGTCGGGTCAGATCGGAACCTTGCCGCGTACTCCACTCGGCACTAAATAATAACCAAATCGGCACCACAAACAGACTTTGGATGACTCAAGTGCGTGGCTTCCGATCGCCTCAAGGACCGGTAACCGCGCTCTTCCGCCGCCGCCGGTCTGAGTTGACTCATGCGAGCCTCAGGTAACGATTGTGCAGCCGATCGATGAAGGTTGAATGTCTCGATTGTATCCGGCCAGGACTGAACAACTTCACATGTTACACGTGGGTTAGAGATAAGTTGTTGACAGATGAATGTGGTGGCAAGCCGCTGATCAGGTGAGTTGGCGTGACATAGCTCCGCAATGCAACTGGTGGACGGCAGGCCGGGGACACCAGCTGGCCGCGACGTCCGGACTACATCAAATGGCACGGGTGGCACGACTGTTTCTGATCATAAGAGGTGCGAAGAAGCTGCGACAAACTGATGGTGCGTGTGTGCAAGGCTGCCTGGCGTGCGTGACTACAAACGCCTGCACCAGGCAGCACGTAAGGACTGAACGGACCCAACATCACCCAACAGAGCGCCGGCAGTCGGTCAGGCACTGGGAGCGAGGCCGTGCGCATACCTCGCACCAGAGAACGAACAACACAACAGGTCAGAACAACAAAACCTCCAAAGCAATGCAATCCGATTCACTCAAATGTGAGGTAAACAGATCAGCGGGGTATGGTACATTACGCAGGTATAGATAATAAAAGTGAAGCCTTCGACAACAGGTCGAAGGTACGGCGTTCGACAACAACAAGCTAAGCAGAACAGAAAAACAGCACCCACCGCTACATAAACAAGCGCCGACACAACCATGAAAAGGCAGTCTGAACTTAACCCTGATAAAAAGTACAATCGAAGAAGTCTGTACGGTGGGCTCTGTGTAAATGCGCACAAATTGGACAGCCTAATTTCCTCCGGAACATCCAAGTCACTAATTAAAACCCTAACAACATCGTTCCCGACAAAAAGCTCCGGAGTTCTGAGTTATGACTGTGGTGTGTGGCCGAGGTTCGGGAGGCCTGCCTGACCAGGATGACTGTGGTGTGTGGCCGAGGTTCGGAAGGCCTGCCTGACCAGGGCTGACTGGGGTGTGCGGTCGAGGTTCGGGAGGCCTGCCTGACCAGGATGACTGGGGTGTGCGGCCGAGGTTCGGGAGGCCTGTCTGACCAGGATGACCGTTGTGTCCAGCGCATCCTCTGGTGGTCCGCCGTCAATAGTACTGCGCCGTGCCGCAGGGGCAGGCCGTGACCACCGCCGTCAATAGTACTGCGCCGTGCCGCGCAGGGGCAGGCCGTGACCACCGCCGTCAATAGTACTGCGCCGTGCCGCGCAGGGGCAGGCCGTGACCACCGCCGTCAATAGTACTGCTCCGTGCCGCGCAGGGGCAGGCCGTGACCACCGCCGTCAATAGTACTGCGCCGTGCCGCGCAGGGGCAGGCCGTGACCACCGCCGTCAATAGTACTGCGCCATGCCGCGCAGGGGCAGGCCGTGACCACCGCCGTCACTGTGAAGGTCACCGAGGCGACTTCGTGAGAATCACAGGCGCAGAAGACTGACCGGGGAAGGAGGAGGGGAGGGAAGCGGAGGCGGGGAAGAGGGCTGAGGAGGGTGCAGCCGCCATGACGCCACCACGCAGCGCGCTGCAGTCAAGACTGATAACGACTGAGGGAGGGAGGGAGGGAGGGAGGGAGGGAGGGAGGGAGGGAGGGAGGGAGAAGAGGGAGTGGAGGGGTGTAGGGACTAGGGGGAGGATGAAGGGAGGACCCAGACTGATGGAGGGGCGGAGAGTGCCGGTTTCGAAGAGAGGGAGCAGAGGGAACGGAGGGAGAGGAGGGACATAAAGAGCGAAGGAGTGGAGTGGCAGGAGTTGACCACAGACTCCCCCGCCGGCGGCGACGCGGCGGCACCGCAGCGGGCACGCGGCGTGTCGGATTTATCGGCCGTCTCCGTCCTTCACCCGGGCCATTATCTGCGCTGCAGGTCACACGGACCATCGGCGCGCGATGGTGCCAGGTTTGCACGGCACGGTCCCCACTCCCGGAACGGCGGCCGGCCGGCCGGCCCGTCTGGCAGGCGGCATAACTGCCGACACTACAAGGACGCGACCGAGCGTCGCCAGACGGACGGCTGCCCCGGGGCTCATCGCAGCGCCATGCACGCGTAGGAAATATTCGAGTTATTCTGCCTCTGACTTGAAGTTATGTTATCCTCCGTTCGCTTTGATTGCACAACGTACATTTTGTATGTCTTCTCGAAATCAATGGTCTTCAAGTCTTCAGTGAACTAGACAACTACTTCAACCCAGACCGCAAGCGTGCATGCGTGTTTTGCAGCATAGGCGCATTTTAGTAGTAGCATTTCTCTGCATTTATTGGGAAAATGCGATGTGGTTTGTGCATACTACGCATTCTGTACTGTCTAATGAGCGATTTACCCACAGCAAGCAGTGTAACTACGTCTTGAATGTTTTATACCTGTGCAGAAGGGTTGGTCTAGTCAGGATAGGCGAAATCAAGTGAAACCCTTCAGAATCGCCGGCCTTTTCCAATACCTAGTAAGCAAGTTGAGGAGCAGCATGTGCGTTAAATGCAGTGGAAACAACTTTGAGACAGACATAAAAATGACGCATGCTTCGCAGGTTTCGAGATCTTCGAGGCAATGTCTTCTGGAAGTAGGTCTAGCGGGCTGAAGCCGTTGAATACACATGCATTTCAAATCAGCATAACTTTTCAGTATTTCACACCCACTACCCATGGCAAATCAGTACACTGCACTGGTAGGACAGCTGCCCCCGCAATGCGAAATGCAGACGTGCCGAATGCATGGAGTCACTATTGACTGCGGTAGCCAGCAAATATCCCTGATCAATGGGTCAAACAAGGCTGCGGAAAATATGTATGGCTTACACACTGTGTTTGAGAGAGAGATGCGATATGCCGCATGCATTACCTGCACGCGGTCAGTAGCTTTGCATACAGTTTTAAGTACACACAAACGCGGAGAATTGTGCTTATTTGTTTAAAAACGCACCCAATCACAATGAAGTAATGTGTCCGCACGCCGCTCCGCGAAGTCATTCTCTGCAAGCTTCGTCATAAGCAGCACAGTCTGCGGCAAAATGACTAGTTTTACTGGCCTAAACACGTATTACACCGATTCGAACTATGTGCTTCGCTGGTCAGAACTTGGTCTTCCAATAACCTGGACTTGTGCACCACTGGTCAATGTATGGTGCTTTGCTGGCCATAACTAGATATTTAGATATTCCGCGAGGGCCGTTTCCGCGAATGTTTAGTGACGACCCCGACAGAGAACGTCAGAGCTTACGTTGGAGTGGAGGACTTCTGAAGGTCCGCGGGACCTTGATGCAGTTCATGCGGTGGTATCGTGTGAAGGTTTCCGGACAGCTTTCACAGAGTCCTAGTGCGTCTAATACCTGCCACTATCGCTGGCAACTGCAGAACCTGTGCTGCCGCTCCTAACGGCGATACCACCCACCTCCCTTAGTTCAACACGCGATGAGGATCACCTACAGATAAGTCATAGGACGAACGCCTCTTCTGCGCCTTGGAGCTTCCGATCAGGTGAGTTATTTGGGCCGACAAGGTCAGCGCCGGTACCGGTGGTGATCAGTGGGACAATCCCACGACTATAGTCAGAATGTTCTGCCATCCGTCTGTGCACGATTACTATGTTTCACCCTGACCACCCATGGGGAGAAAATACACCACGATACTGTGAAGTCCCAGAACAGCAACACAACACTAGAATAATAAACAGACATCATGGCGAGATAGAGATCCCAGACGGACAGGACGGACAGGACGGACAGGACGGACAGGACGGACAGGACGGACAGGACGGACAGGACGGACAGGACGGACAGGACGGACAGGACGGACAGGACGGACAGGACGGACAGGACGGACAGGACGGACAGGACGGACAGGACGGACAGGACGGACAGGACGGACAGGACGGACAGGACGGACAGGACGGACAGGACGGACAGGACGGACAGGACGGACAGGACGGACAGGACGGACAGGACGGACAGGACGGACAGGACGGACAGGACGGACAGGACGGACAGGACGGACAGGACGGACAGGACGGACAGGACGGACAGGACGGACAGGACGGACAGGACGGACAGGACGGACAGGACGGACAGGACGGACAGGACGGACAGGACGGACAGGACGGACAGGACGGACAGGACGGACAGGACGGACAGGACGGACAGGACGGACAGGACGGACAGGACGGACAGGACGGACAGGACGGACAGGACGGACAGGACGGACAGGACGGACAGGACGGACAGGACGGACAGGACGGACAGGACGGACAGGACGGACAGGACGGACAGGACGGACAGGACGGACAGGACGGACAGGACGGACAGGACGGACAGGACGGACAGGACGGACAGGACGGACAGGACGGACAGGACGGACAGGACGGACAGGACGGACAGGACGGACAGGACGGACAGAACGGACAGGACGGACAGGACGGACAGGACGGACAGGACGGACAGGACGGACAGGACGGACAGGACGGACAGGACGGACAGGACGGACAGGACAGACAGGACAGACAGGACGGACAGGACGGACCAATGAATCGGCGCAGTCTTTATAAAGCTAAAGTGAGCATGCATTATGCTAGCCCGACGTTCCTTTGCCGACTACAAGCTGAGGCCACGTCGCCAATCCGGCACAGCATCCGGAACATCCGCAGCAGGTCATGTCCTCGATTTCGAGATAAGCTGTATGAGACGCGGACAGTAAAATATGCATGCAGACGTGCTTACGATATTTTATGTTCCCACATATATTTTAGAATGAGGCTAAGCTCTAGTTAAGACAAACATATATATTAAGTGTGACCTGCTCTGGCGAGGTACGCAAATCCTCTCAATAAATTATCATATAACTAGCAAGGATTTCGTCTAAAATGCGGGAACATTAAAAATGATGGATGGAAATCTTTGATCAGTAGAGGATGGCACAATTCCCGACAGGATATTTTCATTCCGCCTGACCCGGCCTGACCTCGTCTCGCGCCACAGCTCAGGGCCTTTCGTCTCAGGGCCCTTGAGACGCCCTTGACACGCCGGTAGTGGCACGCGCAAACCATTCCACTGACCTTGGCACGAGCGAAACGCCAAGCGAAGCCGTTTGAACGCACCGCATGACGCCCAGCAATAGCGTCTGGCTGACTGGCACTGGCCTTGACCTGCGGTGACCCCGCCCGAACCGCGTGCATGAGCACAGTTTGCATGAGCACCTCCTCACCGGACCGCAGCAGTTCAGCACCCGAGGCTGGGGGCTGGCTGACGGGTCAGACGGGCGAGCTCTGGCCGTACATGCCGTAGAGGATAATCCCGTCCAAGCGGCGCCTCACAGCGGCACCAGCCCCGGGTGGGTGGTACTAGGCAGGTAGCTGGCGCCTCCGCTCCGCTCCTCTCCGCTCCGTTAGACCCCGCCACATGTCCCCGATTTGGCCGGCTCTCGGAATGTTGGAGAACCAGCGCGGCGGCGCAGAAAACGCCGGTTCCTCAGAATACGCTCCAGAGTCTATGCCTGGAGACTCCAGGCTGACAATTGGTGACGGTGATGTCGACCGCCGAGGTTTGGGGTGCCGGTGACCACGGAGTTGGTGGCCGGACGGCTGAGGGGTGGGATGGCTGCGTGGCGCATGTGGTCAGTGAGGAGGATGGTCCTGGCCACTCGGACCGCCCGATGAGGATGACTAGTCCCATCACGCACTCTCAGTGAAGTGGCCATCATTATCCGGTGGTATGAGCCGCCACGCATGCCTCATTATGTGCCATATAAGGAGACGTATCCTGCGCACGTTTTTGCCGACGGCTGGCCGGTCAACCATGCATACCATCGGCATTATGTGCCATATAAGGAATATAAAGATGGGACTGTCAAAATATTTTATGATCCGATGAGCACTTTGGGCCTAAATAATTGGCTTTCAGTATTCAAGACAAGACAGCACGGTTATGCTCACAGCACTTTGAGTCGTGCCAGCCATCAGCAGCTGTACTGATAATTTCAGCCAGGGAAAAGGTGAAATTCCATTGTGTCAATGTGCTGTCCTTAAACATCGGGAATTAGGGCTGGTCCAGAAAGTTCTTCCGCTCACAAAGCGCCATATATGGAGCGCAGCACACAGAGCGTCACATCACTCGTAACGCGAAAACTGACCTAGTGTCAACCGTCTGAGCTGGACCGGGGACTGTGCAACGGTGCGACGCAGCATCTGACGACATCACCGTTAGGTCTCCGATATCGGCGCCGGCTTTCAACCCCACCAATCATACTCGGCTCCCGACGATACCAGCGGCCGGCAGAACGCACACGATGTTCCCCTGGCGTTCCTGAGCCCGGCCGACCGCCTGGGCCGCCCGTGACGTCACCACCACCGCCGCCGTCGTTCCTGGAGGTGACGGCAGCGGCGGCGGCGGCTGATTCAGCGGCGGACGGCCTTGTCTCTCGGCCGCTGGACACGGCCGCGTCACCTGACGTCACCTGACCGTCACCTGACCGTCACCTGACGTCACATGACCGTCACCTGCCGTCACTGACCGTCACCTGACGTCACTGACCGTCACCTGACGTCACTGACCGTCACTGACCGTCACTGACCGTCACTGACCGTCACCTGACCGTCACCTGACCGTCACCTGACCGTCACCTGACCGTCACCTGACGTCACCTGACGTCACTGACCGTCACCTGCCGTCACTGACCGTCACCTGACGTCACTGACCGACACTGACCGTCACCTGACGTCACTGACCGTCACATGACGTCACCTGACGTCACCTGACCGTCACCTGACCGTCACCGACCGTCACTGACCGTCATCTGACGTCACTGACCGTCACCTGACGTCACTGACCGTCACCTGACGTCACTGACCGTCACCTGACGTCACTTGCCGTCACCTGACCGTCACATGACGTCACTTGACGTCACTTGATGTCATTTGTCGTCACCTGCCGTCACCTGCCGTCACCTGTCGTCACCTGAATTCACCTGGTGTCACATGACGTCACATGACGTCACTGACCGTCACTGACCGTCACATGCCGTCACCTGCCATCACCTGACGTCACCTGCCGTCACCTGCAGTCACCTGACGTCACCTGACGTCACATGCCGTCACCTGACGTCACCTGAATTCACCTGGGTCACCTGACGTCACTTGCCGTCACCTGAATTCACCTGGTGTCACCGACCATCCCCTGCAGTCACATGGTGTCACCTGGTGTCACCTGGTGTCAACTGAATTCAACTGCCATCACCCGGCAAAAGCCACACCACCCAGTTGCCACGGACTACCTGCCAGGGTAGGCGATGACAACGGTGTGTACCGGGAGCGGACAACCAGCCCATTGTCCACTGTTCAGTCCACCGTCTACCGTCTACCGTCTACCGTCTACCGTCTACCGTCCACTGTTCACTGTCCAGCGTCCACCGTCTACCGTCCACCGTCCACCGTCCACCGTCCAATGTCCACCGTCCACCGTCCACCGTCCACCGTCCACCGTCTACCGTCTACCGTCTACCGTCTACCGTCTACCGTCTACCGTCTACCGTCTACCGTCTACCGTCCACCGTCTACCGTCTACCGTCCACCGTCCACCGTCCACCGTCCACCGTCCACCGTCCACCGTCCACCGTCCACCGTCCACCGTCCACCGTCCACCGTCCACCGTCCACCGTCCACCGTCCAATGTCCAGCGTCCTGGGTTTACCGTCTACCACCCATGGCAATTCTATTTTTGTTATAAATCTACCGCATGTTGGTCAAATCCAACCGGCAATCGCAGCCTCTAAAATAACCTCAAGGACGTTATCAGAAAAAAATAGTATGTCACCATTGTATTGCAAAATAAAACGGCGAACACAATTGACGTTGTGTACCTACAAGATGGCTTCCCCGGCGGCTTGTGATGAGCACCGATTTCTGAGTTAATCATGTTTGCCACCGCGAGAAAAACAATTTTGTTGACGGCATTACTCCATAACTTCACGGAAGATGCCATTCGGATAGTGCGTTCAACCCGATAATTCACAGTTAAGGGAGAAAACGAAAACATGTTTACCTGACGATACCAGTGGTGTAGGTCCTACCAGGTGTCCAGCGTGGTGTCCTACCGTCAGCCAACTATCCCACCGTCACGTGATGGACCCTTTAATTAAAGTCATTAAAAAAAACCTTTCCACGACTCACTGAACAACAACGCCTGGGGTTGAGGATGACGTAACTCGCGCTCAAAACAACATAATATCCGCATATTTTCTGCGGGGGAGCCGAGGCCAGTGAACTCCCGGAGCCATCAACCCTCCATGGCCAGTCCTGAACACGCTGAATGTCGAAAACAACAATGAGAAGGCATCTCGGGGGGATGATGTAACTCGCGCTCAAAACAAAATAATATCCGCATATTTTCTGCGGGGGAGCCGAGGCCAGTGAACTCCCGGAGCCATCAACCCTTCATGGCCAGTCGGAAGCAAAATAATGAAATAGAAGGAAAATAATAAACGTAAAAATGAAATAGAGGTTCAATCATAAGGAGGAAAAATAAAACATGTTGACGTGGCGAAGCGAAACGTGAGATAACAAATCGCTTATCGCTAATTTTAATTTGCAAGGGGTCGTCCGTCAGCCAACTACCCACCGTCACGTGATGGACCCTTTAATTAAAGTCATTAAAAAATGTAAACCTTCCCACGACTCACTGAACAACAACGCCTGGGGTTGAGGATGACGTAACTCGCGCTCAAAACAAAATAATATCCGCATATTTTCTGCGGGGGAGCCGAGGCCAGCGAACTCCCGGCGCCATCAACCCTTCATGGCCAGTCCTGAACACGCTGAATGTCGAAAACAACAATGAGAAGGCATCTCGGGGTCCGGCGCACAACAGGTCTTTGTTTCTCTGAGCATACCGCGACTGCGGCAGGTCGGGGACCCCGACCAGGAGCGCTCGCCCGCCACGCCCGACCACGCGAGTTACATCAGGCTCACTGACTGCTCACTGACCGACACCTGGCTATGCCGTGGGGATACAATACAACTTCTTTATGACCATTTTCACTTACAGGCGCCGATAAAAGGGCACAGAAGTTTACATACACACAGCTCTAGGGTAAATTGATGGCATGCCTAAAGTGTCGCTGGTCGCATAGCTGACGTCCAGTCCCGTTTGGCTGGCAACGATCGTTACTAACTTGTTTTCAGGATTTACTTTATATTTCCACCACAAGCTCCCCCACCAACAATGTGATTTTCCGCCAGTGGCGTTCACCGGTTACTCCTGGTTGATCGGCCTTTAGCCGAAAATGAGCCCGCCTGACGAAACGCAGACAGAACGCGCTTGACGCCTTGCTACCCACCCGCAGCTCAGGAGGTAACGATGCGTGCTAGTGAGAGCGCCGACAGTCACCGACGCACTGACACCCTTGTTACAGAGATCAGGCGATGTCACCGACTGCCAGAGCGTCACCTCGTCACGGCTGTGACGTTCGGCGGTCGTCACATCTGTCGCGTCTGTAAGTCCGTCACAGATCTGTCACATCTGTCACAGATCTGTCACATCTGTCCGTCACTCTCCGGCCGGGAGTGAAGGCGCCCGGAAGGCGTCCGTCCGTCACTCTCCGGCCGGGAGTGAAGGCACCCGGCTCCCACCTGCACCGTCCGCGTTAAGGGAGGTGACAACGTCTGTCACCTGGCCCGGTGGCCGCGGTGACCGCGGTGACGCACGGTGACCGCTGTGATCGGAGTGAAGTGGTTAAGTGACCGTCAGACCCGTCCAACCTCAGCCCGCCACCCGGCGCAGTGACCACCGGTGGGCTCCTCGACTCCACGGCGCCGGCAGCGGCAGCGGGCGGCAGCTTTGCACACCAGGCCCAGTACAGACAGTCACACCCAGTGGCGTCGGGTGGCAGAAGCACGTGCGCGGGCCGGCGCGTCGCGTCGCGGCGCCAGCGTGGAGAGACGTGGAGAGACGTGGAGAGGACGGGGAGAGGCGCCGCCGCGCCGGCTGGCCAGGCTGATGACCGGCCGGCCTTGGTGGCCGCCGGAGCGGGCCGCCGACACCACAGCCGACACCTCGTCCCCGTCTCTGTCCGACCCTCTCCGGACCCTCGGACCCTGACCGGCCCTGACCGGCCCTGACCGGCTCTTCTGACCCCTGTCTGGTCGAGAGCATCGCCGTGACAACGTTTCGAGGGCATCGCCATGCCAACGCTTAATCCGACCCCAGACGGTGAATGAGATTTGGGTATGCAAGTTGGGCATTGAAGCAACCATGGTGATAGGTGAAACCTATCGCTGGTCTTAATCAATATCGGCTTTCTAAGGAAGTTAAGTATTCACTGCATATACACGCAATGGTTGTGTTTGGATGGATTTTAATGACCAGTTATTGCAAGGACATGAGGGCGTTCAATATGACACACATTCAGTACCATTGCGTGTTTGCGAAGAAGAAGCGAGGCGTAGCAACATCGAGTAAGATGGATTTAAGCCCAAGACGGATGACAAGTTACACTTTCTGACGCCACTTGACGCCACCGCAAACGCCACCACAAGAAGTGCAGCGGTCGACTCGTATCCGTGCTGTCGCTACCTCCTGCCTGAGCCGCTCCGGCCGCCAGACTGGCGAGACTCGCTCCGTCCCGCCCGTCGTCTCATCTCACTCGTCGGCGGCAGGTGCAGTGGTGCCGCCTCGCCTGCCTGCCTGGCTCGCTCGCCGCTGGCTGCGCATCCGCACGGCAGCCCGAGCCGGGGTCACAGCCTCAGACAGCTGACGTCACGGCCAGTACGATCGCCGCGTCTGGCCGCAGCGCCTCCACCATGACCGACACCTGCCCGGCGACAACCCACCGCGACCGAGCGATCGAGTCAGCGAGCCATCGCGACCGAGGCACCGCGACAGAGCTACCGCGAGTCACCGAGTCACCGAGCGACCGAGGCAGCCGACCGACAGCGGGCGCAGCCAAGTGCTGCGAGATAGACGGCGGATCAGAGCGATTTTTGCCGAGAGTGGCGACGCTTTTCAATTTCGGTACGATCTTAAAAAGATAACCGCACCCACTGGAATGCTGATCAAGGATGCTGTAACCGCAGACGGGTCGCTTGATTACCGTTACCACTTGTCTGGGATGGCGATTTTTGCGGCAACACGGACACCTGGCCGTCAGGATCGCGCCTCCCACCACCTGGCAGCTCAAGAGCGGATCCATCGAGGCAGAGACGCGACGCTCCCCCAAGCAGACTGGTTATTGATTCGACTATGATTTAATCGATTGGAATCGTGCAATCAAAATGCCTTGAATCAAAGAAGAATCGATTCACCACTGATTTTTTTTTATTCATGAATCCTAAACAAGGCTGATAGAATAGAAAAGACTGTGCAATGCTATTTCAATGGTGAGTCAAACGTGCTTTGATCCCAAAAAAAAATTGATTCTTTGAATCGGAAAGAATCATTTCTCAAAATGGTTATCCATGAATCAAACGGTGACTGAATCATTCATATTCCAAAATGAATCATGATTGAATCCTTCCAAAAAAAGGTGAATCAATAACCAGTCTGTCCCCCAAAACAAACCCGCCAAAAATTGGCACATTCTGAAAATTGATATAAATCTGAGCAGCATATACTTAAGACTTAGTTCTAAATTAGTTGCTAATGATATTGACAAGGGATGCAAAATCTCGCAAGCTTTCGGGATTTAGTCTGGCGTTCATGATTCGGTCCACAAAAGTCAAAACCAACCTTATGGTCGTTCTCAGCCCGCCGTTGAACACGCTACCCTAGCAACAGGCGGCGGGTTCTCGGGCGGGGTGGGGTGTACCGCAGGGGTACCACAGAGCAGCACAACCCGCAGCCAGCTCAGTGGTCTCACACGGCCTCCGCCGCCAGCAAAAGAAGTCGCCACGCCACGCCGCGCCTGGTATCGGGTTCGGTAAGACGAGCCGTGCGAGCCGTGCGCGGGGTGCGGCGGGCCCGCAGCTTGGCTCCGACAGCAACGTATCGAGAACGTTCAACGCCGAGCGATGAGCGACGAACGACTACTCATCGTTTGACTAGGTCCTGGCTGAAGTGGCCAGGGCCTGAACCAGACGCCAGACCGTCTCGACAAGGGCTGGGCGGCGCTCAGAGTGACTGAGATACCGCCGCCCAGGCATATGCCCCTCTCCTGAGAATCCCAGGCCATGGCGGAGGGCGGAGACGGAGCCGGGGGGCGGAGACGGGGGGCGGAGGGCGGAGACGGGGGTGACGGAGACCACCCACGTCTCATGGTCTCCGGCGCCGCAGCGGAGGCGGTGGCGGGCGGCCTCTGTTCCACAGCCCCAGCAGTGGGAGAGGCCAGGAGAAGCGACACAAAGGCCAAGCTAGCCGAACGACTGCGATCGATACGCCGAAATCGGCCGCTCCTGAGACTGTTTTATATCGGGAAGCCGGCACTTAACGTTTCCTTTATGGCGCAGCCCGACGGCCGGCCTTCGCCCATGAAGGACTCTCAATTAAGTGTGTACTGCGTACCTACTCTGTGGATTTTGTAGGATATCACAACAGCACTTGTTACACAAACCCCACCCGCATTCAATCAGCTTCGAAGGGTATAACAAGTAACAACCGTATGCATTTCATAAAACTCACTCGCCTGTGCGGCTTCCTCAGGGCTAAACCCATCCGCATTTAAACAGCGAGCGACGTCGCCACGGCCAGGCAAAGCACTCATCCAGCGTGACCCGTCTGCACTGGACTGCGCACCATGACTATTGACCGGCAGTCCAAGCACACATCCCAGCGCCAGTGTGACCCGGCTGCACTGGACTGTGTACCATGACTATTGACCGGCAGTCCAAGCACACATCACAGCGCCAGCGTGACCCGTCTGCACTGGACTGCGTACCATGACCGGGCGGTCCGTCGGCGGACCGGCGCGGCGGCGGACCAAAGATCGTCGGCCGTGCAGCGTAGGTAAACAGCACCAGGCGGGACCACAGGCGGGTGTTTATGACCGTGACCGTACCGCCGTCCGTCAGACGGGGCGGAACTCCTGTTTACCCACGCCCACCGATAGACGGGCCCGCCGGAGAAGGGGGCCACGGTGATTCCAAGGCGGTTCCAAGGCGGTTCCAAGGCGGTTCCACAGCGGTTCCAAGGCGGTCCCATGGCGGTCCCATGGCGGTCCCATGGCGGTGAAGTCGCTGGTGAAGTCGGCAGTGAAGTCGGCGGTGAAGTCGGCGGTGAAGTCGGATGGGCGACGCTGCGTAGGAGCGCGAACCGGACGTCACACCGAACCTCTAACCATAGCTCAAACTTAACTTGACCGCTGCCCCTCACACCAGATCTCAAACTGTGCCTTACCACGGTGGCTCGCATCATTGTTCACATCGAATTTCACACCACGTGGGACAGCCTGTGACCAAGGGCGTCACCACCATCTGAAAGCTGGGGGAACGGATGCACTTTGAAGCCGCTTTTTCCATGCAACGCCCATAGGCGTAATGTTAAAATCAGAAAATGTCTGGGGACGCGTTCCCCCCCCCCCCCCCCCAGGCTTCCGACGCCCATGCCTGTGACAAAGCAACAATATAAATAGCAGTCGAGTGGATCCCACTCAGCGGGTGGCTTCCCACAAAACCACAGTGTCCGCGTCTCGATGGCTCGCCCCTGGCCGTGAAAAAGCGACAGACAAGACATATTTCACTTCAGACAAGCCTGGCCACTCCCTGAGCAGGAACCTCTCACCGCGCCGGTGACCAAAGGGGCCCTGACCCCCTGAACCTTGACCAGCACACCTGTTCGCCCCTGAACTAGCCGTCTCTCCAAAGGCTGCTGTCAGACGGCATGTGGTACCTCATGGCACCAGCGGCACCAGCGGCACCAGCGGCACCAGCGGCACCTCATGGCACCAGCGGCGGCGGCAGGAGTGGTGGCAGCTACTCCTGCTGCCGGTCCGGACTCCGGACAGACACCCGGATGCACCCGAGTCAGTGTGACGACACAAGGCCTTCCCGGCCCAGACTGAGACTGATTCAGACGCCACGCCGGCCGGTCCTCGCCGATCAATTACAGCACTGCACACTGGACTCACAGCTGGAATGCGACGGCGTCTCGGACGCTGACTCATGCCAACAGGAGCGGGATCGGTCTCTGGTATTACTGAGCCGTGAGAAGCTAGCGATACCGTACAACCACCTGGTAGAGATACCATATTTCCGGAGTTTTCCGGAATTATTCTCTACTCAGATATAGCTGACCAGTGACCTGTTCTCGATGATGATTTGGAGTTTTTTGGGCGCCTCAACTGCTGGGTTATTGGCGCCCATGACCTGCTCTCAGACTAACTCCGGTCTAGTCTTAGCTTCTGAGCCAACGACGAAAGCTTCTGAGCTGCTGAAGCCCCAGCGGCCGTGCAGACGGGTCAGGTGAATGGAAATGGTACCGACGATATCGGGGTTTGAGTCACAGCGCGGTTAACCAGTGCGGTTTCCATAGCTGCACGGCAGACGCCGCTTCCTTCCTTCCTTCCAGCTAACATCCAGTTTCTGCTGAGAATCAACTACAGCTATAGCTGGCTCTGGTTCCGTTGCCCCCAGGTCGATGACAAGGTGATCGAACTTTGAGGGCATACAGGAAGCAATCCGGTCAATCAAGCTGGAAATTACTGCAATGAAGTCACTGCAACTCAGTTAAACCATGTGAAGTCATAGGCGTACACAAGGGGGGGGGGGGCAAACGGGGCCATTGCCCCCCCCCCCCCCCTGAAGGTATGTACGTGCACCCTTTGGTCGAAAAAAATGAATGATTTATTTTTGTTATTTTAAGAGAAAATGGTGAAAATATGCCCTTTTAAAATATAGTGGGCCAAATCCGGCGAGTTGTTTTTTTGGTGGAGGTACTTTATGCCCCCTGAGCAAAAAATTGCCCCCTCCTGGAGCGAATCTTGGGTACGCTACTGTGTGGAGTAAACATATTAAAAACATAAGTTTTGTTTTAAACTAGAGAATGATGAACAATTATGACTTCCCAGTATCTTTAAAATGGTCAAATGTTACACACAATCACTGAGACTGTACACGTTAGCATGACGAAGTTGATGGATTTCCGAACTGTCAGATTACTGACAGACTTGTGCCTGGATCCCGAACTGTCAGATTACTGACAGACTTGTGCCTGGATCCCGAACTGTCAGATTACTGACAGACTTGTGCCTGGATCCCGAACTGTCAGATTACTGACAGACTTGTGCCTGGATCCCGAACTGTCAGATTACTGACAGACTTGTGCCTGGATCCCGAACTGTCAGATTACTGACAGACTTGTGCCTGGATCCCCAACTGTCAGATTACTGACAGACTTGTGCCTGGATCCCCAACTGTCAGATTACTGACAGACTTGTGCCTGGATCCCCAACTGTCAGATTACTGACAGACTTGTGCCTGGATCCCCAACTGTCAGATTACTGACAGACTTGTGCCTGGATCCCCAACTGTCAGATTACTGACAGACTTGTGCCTGGATCCCCAACTGTCAGATTACTGACAGACTTGTGCCTGGATCCCGAACTGTCAGATTACTGACGGACTTGTGCCTGGATCCCGAACTGTCAGATTACTGACAGACTTGTGCCTGGATCCCGAACTGTCAGATTACTGACAGACTTGTGCCTGGATCCCGAACTGTCAGATTACTGACATACTTGTGCCTGGATCCCGAACTGTCAGATTACTGACAGACTTGTGCCTGGATCCCGAACTGTCAGATTACTGACAGACTTGTGCCTGGATCCCGAACTGTCAGATTACTGACAGACTTGTGCCTGGATCCCGAACTGTCAGATTACTGACAGACTTGTGCCTGGATCCCGAACTGTCAGATTACTGACAGACTTGTGCCTGGATCCCGAACTGTCAGATTACTGACAGACTTGTGCCTGGATCCCGAACTGTCAGATTACTGACAGACTTGTGCCTGGATCCCCAAATTGGATCTGGGATCCCACTTCCCAGATCCAATTTCGATCCAACCACTGGGATCCAAGATCCCTCGGCATAAAATGCATGAACATCTTGGATCCCAGTGGATCCCTGTGCGTAAAATGCATGAGGATCTGGGATCCTCCTGGATCCCTCAGAATCTGGGATATTTGTGGATCCCTCGTCTCAAAATATATCAGGATCTGGGATCTTTGTGGATCCCTCGGCTTATTGTGTACCTGGATCTGGTGTATCATGTGGATCCTGGGACACAGGACACAGATTCGCATCTCAGCTGGATCCCGGGATCCAGGCACATGTCTGCTGACATCTCGGTTCATTTCAGCTTATCATTGTAATAGATATCAGTGGCCAAATGAATAGATGATTCAGGTGAATGCCAATAAAATACAGTTATGAAGGTTGCATTTCAAAGGATTAAATAACGTAGCTGAATACCCAACTTCATATGTCCATTAATTGTATCGTTCCCATCATTTTAATGGTGCATTACTGAGAGAGAATATACTGCAAGTATTAGCTGATAACCGGTAAATGTATGAGAAAAACCTCTTGATAATGGCATTGCACTGACAGGGCGCGATGAGCGGCGGAATAAACTATCTGTGTTCCAGGGGCGTGCAGTGCCTACCCGGTACTAAGGTTAGGTAGCCATGTGACCGTGTGAGCGTGTGATCGTGTATCATGTGAACGTGTGGAGGGACAAACGAGCGGCCGACGGTTAGATCACGATCGCTCAGCACCGCCAGAACCTCCACAAACCGCAGGAAGAGGTGAACAAACGACCAGCGGGGCAGCGGACCAGCGGGGCCCTGACCCGCGCCACTCGACGCCTTCGGTGGATTGGTGTTTGTATGCTGGTTTAGGAGAATAAATTCAGTATTTTTTTCTTACAAATGTGAAGCAAGTTTTAGTCCACTTGTTATCGTCTCTGTGTCCGGATGACAGTTATCTCTTGACCACATCTCGTGACCAAGGGTTTTAGGTGGAAGACGGCCAGCGCGGCGGCTTGTTACAACGGCTCCTACCGGGCTTACCCTCAAGATAACTTAACTAACCTTACACTTTCCAGGAGAGCGCGATTCGGTGGCAGTGGCACACTCCAGGACGGCCAGAAATGCTCAGTGACACCCTGTTAGCTGGCCGTGGTTTGCGCTTTTCCATGTCATGGACGGCTCAGAGACGAGAATCTTTTGTCAGTTGCCAGATATATCTGCCGATAACATAACCATAAAACAGATACTAAAAGCCGGTCCGGCAGACACCTACAACACAACACCAAAAAGGTGTTGAAACGTCCACAAAGGAATGCATGAATGAATGCCAGGGTGTGGACTTTCGACGAAAGCTCTTCGGTGCATCATTTCCATAATAACTAAGACGGCAGGCTAGTAGTTTGTTGACTTTCCTGTATGAAACCGGTCGCTGTCATGTTCGTTGCCCTGCTCAATCACATAATGCCGTGCAGGACCTCCCAAAAAAGGGCCGAGCCTCTTCCAATAATCCGGCTGCGGCCGCCGCGGCCGGGCGACCGGCCCAAGACTGGGTTACCGGACCGGGCCGGGTCGGGGGGCCGGGTCGGGGGGCCGGGTCGGGGGGCCGGGTCGGGGGGCCGGGTCGGGGGGCCGGGTCGGGGGCCGGGTCGGGGGGCCGGGTCGGGGGGCCGGGTCGGGGGGCCGGGTCGGGGGTCGGGTCGGGGGGCCGGGTCGGGGGGCCGGGTCGGGGGGCCGGGTCGGGGGGCCGGGTCGGGGGCCGGGCCGGGTCGGGGGGCCGGGCCGGGTCGGGCGGCAGACCCCGCCCGCGGCGTGGAGGCGGTGCAGAGCTGAGTCTATAACCCCCGACGTTGGGTCACTCGGACCCAACGCCGCGGGATCTGACCCATCGGATCAGATCCCCATGCTGAGTAGACAACAGCTGACCGGCGGCCGGTGTCGGCCGTTCGGGAGTTACATGGTGCGTCAAAAGTTCGGACAAGAGGTGCCACTTTTCTGACATCGAATAACCGCGTCGCCACGCGAACGTTCTCCAGCCACTTCCCTCCAGCTTATTCAGGCTGTCGACCACCCACGAAAGCAACGATACAAACTTGATATAATTTGAAAAGGATGGAACTGCCAGCAAAAATAATTTAATAAGTCATAATATATTTACTCTCCTTTATTGCATGACTCGAAATATATTGAACAAGCTTTTATGTTATTTGTTCAGGTTTCAAAGTGAACTTACGGTACCTGAAAAATACCCACAAAATCCAAAGTCGTGCTTTCATTGCCCTCGAGCCCCAAAGGCTTATTAAAAAAAAGACCAAAGGCATTACCCGCCGTTCGTGGGTGCGCCGGTAAAAAAGCGGCAGCTCTAGTTCGGACAGCGTGTCTGACTTGCGGTGGCATCTGATACGGGAGCATGGGCTTGACGGGTCGCTTCTGCAACCAGGTGATCTCGTGCCGCCAGCAGCGGAACACAGGCGATCCACGTGCAGAGTATACCAGTACACCACTGCACTCACTGGACTCGTGCACTGCTCCTGGAGTCCCCAGCTGTCTCGGTTGAGCGGCTTCAGTGCGGTACCGGCCCGGCCGTCCGCACTGATGTGTGACGCGTTTGGACGGACAGGTTCGGCGTGTACCACAGTGGGGGTTTCACAGCGGGGGCCTTTCTACTGACACGGATTGATGCGGCTACACGCAAACTCTGACGTGGCCCCGTGTTCACACCAGCGATGATAAGCCGCTTTGAACACTGCGCAGCAGGTTCCGCTGTTCTGTCCGCTGGACAGTGGCCAGAAAAGCCAGCCTGCACATTTTACCCACATAAATCGGACTAGTCCTAAAAATAGCCTCCCTCAGCCACGCCAGGCATAGTCAAATCTGCGGGAGTGACTGTCCGCTCTCAGACTTCCGCGAAATACGGGACGGCCGCGAGGCTCGGAAAGAACGGGTGTGTCAGAAACTCGGAAGACGGGATGATGCAACTGCGTGGAGCACGCACGCACCATCACGCGCTAAAGAGCGGGCACACACGCAACACATTAGCCCCCCTGCGGTCAGTCGAACTGGGAAGTGATCACCCGTCTGCACGGTATGTGCACTACAGACACCCTCAGGGCGGACAGGTCACTAGAGTGAAGCAGCTAATACGCCACATTAAACGTGACGCCGACCGGCGTGTCGCCGTCAGTCAGACGGCGGGACCAGGAAGGCCGGGCTGTGTGCCGCCGCCACCACCCGCGGGCCACAGGATCTCCAATCAGGCCGGATCTGCTCCTCTTGGCGTGAGGGACCGACCCGCGTGGCCGGGCGGGGATAGGAATCTAACAAAAACCGTCCAGGGCGCACAGCGTGGAGATGAGGCCATCATTCAGCCGCCGGTGAGATGGTCAGGTCTGTGTCTGAAGCTGCTTCTCTGCTGCCCTTGGCTGTCCAGCGCCAGCGGAGAGAGGGCTGCAGCAGCTGACTGCGACCTTCACCCCTGCCGTCAGCCGCCCCCCGTCGGGACAGACCAGGGACGACGCCAGACGCCCCTCCCCTACCCGCCGGCGGAGGGGGCGACGGAGGGGTGAGGGGTGGCGCAGAGGAAATGCCGTCTGTTCTGGTGTACGACCACCACTCCCAAAAGAGAAGTTGGACGCATGCAAATGGGCTGCATCAGTTTAATGCTATGCTTACGCAGAAATCGAGTCATCTTCGGGAGGCTCTTGAGTCAAAGGCATATGCACGTGCAGAGAAAGCAGAATGTCATTGAAATGTGGCTGCACCGCAGGCGATGTCTATTACCTAACATAAAAGGCATGCAATTAAAAGATGTGACGCGTCACTGCATGCCGGTGTAGACGATATTGCAGACGATAAGAGACGAAGGCCACATTTTCGCAATCGCTACCGTGACACTAAGCCAGCACAAATTATATCTGAGCCACAGCCGAAATCCGCTCCAATATGCGGGGATATTTGGCCTCACTCTAAGCCTGCAAAGCATGGGAAACGTGCCAATAACAAGACATACAACCGATCCCCGGAATTTAGGCCGAGATTGCCAGCAGAGAAGCCCATGGGATTGTCAATACCGGTCTGAAAATCCATGGCCGTCAACAGGCTGAGCGTGACTGACAGACCAACACTGTGCTACTGTGCCTCTCTCTGCAACCATACACTGTAGTCTGGCCGAGAACCAGACGGACTTGTGCTGTAATTTCTGCAGCGCTACACAACAGCCGGTCCCCGCGCATCGCCGCAGTAAACGCAACACGACGCAATACGCAGCATTCACTAGCCAGCATAGCCTCGCTAGCTCAGCCGCAGGCAGTCGTGCTTACATCCGCCGAAATTGCCGTGTCTGAAACGGCATTCAAGGCTCTATTAATGATCTCTAGCGAGCGTTCGAACGACGAACTCAATAAGGAAAACACTCGCCTTTCCTGAACAGTTATGATCAAGAGTTCACCATACGATTATTGCGCATTTAGTACCTACCAAGACGCTGGAAGCAAGTGCCAGCCAGTGTTTTTTTTATCGAACTCGTCTTACTACGCGATGGAGTAGATTGCTTCTGAATCAATAGTGATCATCAACGACTCGTCACGTGCGAGATGGTCGAGCAGATTTCCACTGAACAAAGTGATAATCCATCAGACAAAACCGTTAGGCTCATTCAACTAGCGCCACATAAAGCGGGGAATGTTCAGTTTAGACCCGGTTGCGCCCAGGGCTGGCCATTAGGAATCCATGACAGAACAGGGTTCAACTGTGAGAAACCACCTGGAGGGGCTGCATCCGCAATGGGACACGGCTCAGGCAGGCTGGATCTGTCATGGGACACGGCTCAGGCAGGCTGGATATGTCATGGGATACGGCTCAGGCAGGCTGGATCTGTCATGGGACACGGCTCAGACAGGCTGGATCTGTCATGGGACACGGCTCAGGCAGGCTGGATATGTCATGGGACACGGCTCAGACAGGCTGGATCTGTCATGGGACACGGCTCAGACAGGCTGGATCTGTCATGGGACACGGCTCAGACAGGCTGGATATGTCATGGGACACGGCTCAGGCAGGCTGGATCTGTCATGGGACACGGCTCAGACAGGCTGGACCTGTCATGGGATACTGCTAAGACAGACTGCATATGTCATAGAATACCGCTCAGACAAGCTGAACATGTCATAGGAAACGTGGCGCGGCCCCGACGGCTATTATGGCGCGCCAGGTCGTAAATCGGCGCGCGCCGGCGCCGCACTGCGCCGTCGAAATTTGTTTTTTCCCGGCGCCGGCCGGGGGCGGACGGCGCGGCCCGGCGCGGCGCCGGGGTGTTTGAACTCGGCCCGGTCTGCCCTCCTGCCCAAACAGCGTCCGCGGCGCCTTCTCTGCCGCGGGCCTCCGCCGCCGCCGCCTCGTGCCGCCACGACAGAACGCTGCTGGCCTTGCGCAAGCGGTGCCGCCGACACGTGCAGTGCACAGGGACGTCTGGGACGTCCGGCCTCTGGGACGGTGGCGGCGGTGGCGGCGGTGGCGGCGGTGGCGGCGGCGGGGTCTCCGGACCGGACAGCTGTCACCGGACCTCGATTGCCTAGGCGACCTCCAGCCCAAATAGGTCATAGCAGAAAAACGAGAGCTGAGAGTCGGAATGTTGACAATAGGTCGGCAATCATTCCTATAGCGGTGAGGATCTCCAAACACCTGCCGCAGGCTGATTCGCGTTCGTGCATGGTTTTACTCGGGTGATAAAAATACAACTCCCGGCAAGGACGGAGGCTCACGGATGGCATTGTGCAGCCTGTTGTTGGCGACGATGCAAGGCTTTCACTAGAGGCTGGATGTTAACTGTTGACCGGAAACATTAGTTTAACGAGGACACGTGTGGGGGCCCATCATGTAACCATTATGCAGGGTGAATCACTGCTTTCGGCGCCCCTAACAAATAACACGTGCTTCAAAGTCTGTGTTCACACATTAACCCGGGTGAGGTAGGCGTCATGTGATTCACAGAGCGAGCTGTACATTTCGGCAAAGGGGTTACGACATTAGCCAGAGGGGGAGGTCGACATGAGCCGGCACTGTTCATCCGATGTATCACAGCGAGCCAAGGTGAGATGTCACTGAGGCATGACCACTTGCAACACTGCCGCAACGCAAGATAGATTCTTAACTGCTAACACCGGCAATTCAGAACTGCCGAACTGCCAACGGAGAGGTCACGGCCCCCCGTCGCCGGCATAGCCGTGGCCGGTGCCGCCGCGCAGACGCGCGGCCACGCATGTCACCAGCTGGTGGTCGCGTGGACTTCGTAACATGATTTCGTAACAGGCCCGGTGGTCAGTTAGTCTGGTAAGTGGTGCGTGTGGCACTTGCTGGGAGGGCCCGGCGGCGGGTTGCCCTGTCATGCATGGCTGCACTACGGCTACCCTTCTGCTTTCCTCCGGCTGCTACAGGTTGCCCACAGACCACCCCCGGTCGCCGCCAGCCACAGCAGGCCGCCACCGATCGCCGCTGGCCGCGTCGCACACGGGAGCAGACCGCGCTGACCGCCGCTTCACCTGCCATCCGCAGAACCAGCTGCGTTCTGTGTCATTAGCGCATGCCAAGGCCGTGCGAAGGGCGTCCGCTGTCCGCCGTCCGCTGTCCGCGACGGCCGGTGGCGCGCCTGTGCGAACAAACGCTCCACACGATCCGTTTTCACCAGCGCGATCGGCCCAGCCGCTCGGCCGCAAATCGCCCAGCCAACGGCGGCTGACGTCGCCACGCGAGCACACGCAATCGCGGAAGCGCCCTCGGGCGCCCGGCCCAGAAGCGCGCTAACCGCGGTAACGCACTTCCGCCGGGTCGCGCCAGGCCGAGAGCGCGCGAGGCGAGCGTGGCGCGAACGCGGCCCGCGCGGTGGCGGGCGGCGGTCAGAGAGCGCGGACCTCAAGGTCGTCGGCCGTGGGTCGGCGTCGCTGCGTGACGCGCCATGTTGATGTGTGAGGCCGGCGCGACATTCCTCCGGCCGTTCCCGGAGAGCGGTCAGCAGCGCCGCCGGCACCGCCGCACGTGAGAGGCGGCGGCGGCGGCGGCGGCACGTGAGAGTCGGAGGGACGGCTTCCAGCCCGCCGCCGCCGCCGTGTGTGTGTCCTGTCGCTTCTGACTAGGCCGCCGCGCTCTCCGCTCGGTCAAGCTGTTTGGTCAGACCACTGCGGACGGTCACTACACAGCCGCCGCCGCCGCCGCCGCCGCCGCTCACCAGACGGCCTCCTCTCCAGAGGAGCGGCTGGGATCGGGACAGGTGCGTATGACGCAACGTGCGAGGAAGAGCGGTTCGAGTCGTCAGCTCGTTACCGGTGCCGCAGGCCGGCAGTCACTGTCACCGCTGTCACTGCATCACAAGACAGCGGAAACGCCCTCAGTTCAACCTAACCGACAAGGTATAATAGGTCCGCCGAGTTAATAGGCCTCCGAGGTAAAGATAGCAGCGAGAAACGCCAACGGCAGGCGTGCCAGATACCTATCAACATTTCACGAGCTGGATGAAAGATAATTTAATGCACCAGCACGAGCAACATCGTAAACGGGAATAGGTCAATCAGGCTGCCGGTGTAGTTAACTCGCTGCAGGTAGGCTGCAGACAGGAAGACTGTATTAAGGTACCGGTCGGCCTGCTGTCGCCCCTATGTAGGATCCTGGGCGCCAAATGACCGAGCCGTCGGAGCGCCCGAAAACCCAAATCATCATCATCTATGTAGGATAACGGGAGGCTTGGATCACTCTGATCCTATGCAGGAGCACCAAGAGGTGTGGATCAACGATCACTGAGCCACTGAGGACACCCGCCTTTCAGGCTACCTAACAATGGCGTGCAGGAGCCCTTCCACAGCGCGTCGGACACAGCGACCCGGCCGGTTCTCGCCGACTCATGACTCATGACTGCGGCGCCAGGTAGCATCAGAGGGCGGTCATGACTGCGACGCCAGGTATCATCAGAGGGCGGTCATGACTGCGGCGCCAGGTATCAACATAGGGCGGTCATGACTAAGGCGCCAGGTATCGTCAGAGGGCGGTCATGACTGCGACGCCAGGTATCATCAGAGGGCGGTCATGACTGCGACGCCAGGTATCATCAGAGGGCGGTCATGACTGCGGCGCCAGGTATCAACATAGGGCGGTCATGACTAAGGCGCCAGGTATCGTCAGAGGGCGGTCATGACTGCGACGCCAGGTATCATCAGAGGGCGGTCATGACTGCGGCGCCAGGTATCGTCAGAGGGCGGAGACTGAGATAACGCGGCGAGTCAGTGCCGCCGGCCCCTCCCCGCTTCTCGGACGGCCGTGGAGGATGGCCGAATGTACCGCTCGCTGCGTATACGGCCGTGGAGGATGGCCGAATGTACCGCTCGCTGCGTATACGGCCGTGGAGGATGGCCGAATGTACCGCTCGCTGCGTATACGGCCGTGGAGGATGGCCGAATGTACCGCTCGCTGCGTATACGGCCGTGGAGGATGGCCGAATGTACCGCTCGCTGCGTATACGGCCGTGGAGGATGGCCGAATGTACCGCTCGCTGCGTATACGGCCGTGGAGGATGGCCGAATGTACCGCTCGCTGCGTATACGGCCGTGGAGGATGGCCGAATGTACCGCTCGCTGCGTATACGGCCGTGGAGGATGGTCGAATGTACCGCTCGCTGCGTATACGGCCGTGGAGGATGGCCGAATGTACCGCTCGCTGCGTATACGGCCGTGGAGGATGGCCGAATGTACCGCTCGCTGCGTATACGGCCGTGGAGGATGGCCGAATGTACCGCTCGCTGCGTATACGGCCGTGGAGGATGGCCGAATGTACCGCTCGCTGCGTATACGGCCGGAAACCGATAGGAAATCCAGGGAACACATCGGGACACAGAATGCAGACAACAGAGAGGAAAGTTTCAACGAAGGCTGCGCCTTTGAGTGATGATTGTTGTCGTCAACTGACAGTGTTTCCTTGACAAAAATGTCCCACAATGTTGCAAATGACCCGACATACAAGATGGCAGCAGCGCCTCATAGTAGCGACGGCCGAGATATACCTCACACGACAGGTACTAATGACAATAGTGCCTCAAATGGTGCCTACCACGGCCGCAGTGCCTCGGCTCGCATAGTACCCTACGATTCCTCAATAGTGCTAATGTCATAAATGTTCGAACTTGTCCTCTTTGAATAGACAGATAGGCATCATAAACTTGATTGTGTAAGAAACGAAATTGGACATATTTACGCCATAAAAGTCGGCCTCAAACAACCTTGACTATTGACGAGCAGGAGATTAACTACGGTGGAATTTGTCCGCAGGCGGACAGCTAAGCATGTTTCGTCGAATCGGCCATCGACAAGAACGACAGGACGACCGCACTAGATAGCACAAGAACTAAGAAGAAACAACGATGGTTCTTTCCCTCCAAACAATTACACCGCCACCGCACCGAAAAACCAGCATCGCATGACAAAGCGGAACAATTCCATGCACGGGGGGTGAGCCGCGGCTCGCGGTGATGTATCGTTGTTGTCGCTAGGTAAAACAAAACAATCGACTACAACATCGTCATTGGAAACCTAACGGACTCGTCATCACAAATCCCACTCTTAAAACGGAATGAACCAATGACTTGACACGATTCCGACCAAATACGGAAACGATGCTCAAAAGCGTCATTGACCTCGATCGACTCAGCCCTGCTGCGGCCGCCTATGTACTGTTAACTGTATGTATATGTTGCAGTGTTTAGTGCGCTCGTGCAGTGGGAGCGGGACTGACCTCATAGTTCCAGAGGCAGCTGACGCCGGCGTACTTCTTGACGCAGCGTCCGATCTCCACGTCCTCGTGGGTGGTGTACAGGTTGGCCAGACACTGACGGATGTGCGGGTAGATCATGGCCAGCGTGGCGCGGCTCATCACGATGCCCGGGCCGCCCATGCAGTAGTTGTCCTGTGGGAACAGAGAGATGGCGGCGGTTAGTCGTTAGTTGTCGTACATGAGGTGACCGAGCCTGAATGTAGGTAACAGGGGTCAACCGAGAAGGAAGGTAGGAAGCAGGAGTCAGTTGACAAGGAGGTGGTCCCGAGGTGAGCAGGCGGGGTTACCTGAGGTCAGTTGAGAAGGAGGTTGTCCTGAGGTGAGCAGGCGGGGTTACCTGAGGTCAGCTGAGAAGGAGGTTGTCCAGGGGGAGACGACAGATGATGGCAAAGGTCAGCTGAGACTGAGGGAACATGCAGGGGTCAGTACGACAAGGAAGGTAGCTAACAGGGATCAGCTGAGAAGGAAGTTGTCCAGGGGGAGACGACAGATGATGGCAAAGGTCAGCTGAGACTGAGGGAACATGCAGGGGTCAGTACGACAAGCAAGGTAGCTAACAGGGATCAGCTGAGAAGGAGGTTGTCCAGGGGGAGACGACAGATGATGGCAAAGGTCAGCTGAGACTGAGGGAACATGCAGGGGTCAGTACGACAAGCAAGGTAGCTAACAGGGATCAGCTGAGAAGGAAGTTGTCCAGGGGGAGACGACAGATGATGGCAAAGGTCAGCTGAGACTGAGGGAACATGCAGGGGTCAGTACGACAAGGAAGGTAGCTAACAGGGATCAGCTGAGAAGGAAGTTGTCCTGAGGATGTGAGCAGGGGTCAGCTGGGAAGGGGAGTTATCATGAGGGAGAAGGCAGCAGGGCAGCAGGGGTCAACTGAGACCGAGAGCAGCAGCGGGGGTCAGCTGAGAAGAAAGGTGGGGAGCAGCGGTCAGCTGAGAAGGAAGTTGACCTCAGGTGAGCAGGCGGGGTCAGCTGAAACTGAGGGCAGCAGACGGACGTCAGGGATCAACTGAGAAGGTTGCCGGCTCCACAGCACAGACTCAGACTCAGACTCAGACTCAGACTCAGACTCAGACTCAGACAGACTCAGACAGACTCAGACTCAGACAGACTCAGACTCAGACAGACTCTCGCGCACAGGGACAGAGTGGACATCAGTACTGTCGCCGGCTCCCCAGCACAGACTCAGACTCAGACTCAGACAGACTCTCGCGCACAGGGACAGAGTGAACATCAGTACTACTCAGTAGAGAACATTTCAGAAGCCGTGACAAGCACCGACCGAAGCGGATGATGATGATTCGTGTTCAACTGTTCAGGACCGCCGTGTAACTGCATGCTTATATGACGCCCATACCGGAGTAAATCACCGAGTTCACATCATGTACGGTGGAATGAGCTGGGTGGTCACGAGAAAATGGCCTCGTTGAAGTCGGAGGAAGCCACGATTCACACCAGTACAGGTATTGCATGTCATCATTTCCGGCTCGCAAGCAAGGCACTCCAAAAACCATGACGAGAGCGTGATATCTGAAAGTATAGTATAATAATCGAAAGCAGCAACTCAAGAAAAAACAAGCAATTCCCCGCCCAAGGGCCAAGAAGCTCTTCCAATTACGTTCAAGAAACAAAAATGCTGGCAAACATAACCGACGTTGTTGAGTAGAAAGTTATGGCTAAAAATCAACAAATATTGCTGAAGCAAAACAAGCAGCTTGCCCCTAATCCATAAGGTCCCGGACCTATAGGCATATAACGGACATATGTGTACATTACATTCTAGGGCAAGCACTACAACGCTTACTTGCCGAATTAACCACAGCAGCCCAGCCGGTGCCCAGTCAAAAACACTGAATTCTGGTAAAATCTTGTAAATTCGTGTAAGCACCACATGGCATGTCGACAGAGGTTGCATTATATGCCCCGTGTGCTTTTTGCAAACAAGAGGCCATGTTCTGAACATGGTACAGCTCAACTACCACGTACGCCTTGCACAGTGATACCACAGGTAACGGTATACGGCTAGAATTGACGAAAAATCCTCGGTCGAGAGCCGCCTTCGATCGGATCAGGAAGCGTTCATCGTCTGACTGGAGATGACGTCAGACTCACGCGGCAGGTGGCGGAGTAAAAATCCCCGCGAAGGACGTCCCATCACCGGAGAGGAATTCGCTAACACCCGGCACCGCCACATGTTATCTCTGGACAGGTCCTGCCACCGGCGGACAACCGGCTACGTGGCATGGGGTCATGCCACGTAGCCGGTTGTCTGGACATCGCTAAACGACGAGTAACTGCTGCGATGTTGCTGCAGATGACCAGATTCCAGGCAAGGCGGTGGCAATCATTCTCCTTTAGCCTTGAAAAGGTCTCTAGCCGATTGTCTACAGAGGGCCCATTCTGACGTGTAGAGGCCCAGTCTCCACAGGGCCCATTCTAGCATTTAGAGGGAACATTCTGACCTACAGGGGGCCCAAACTCGCCCACAAATGGACCATTCTTACCACCTGAGGGACTACTTGGGGTAGGGCCTAAGAATGTTAAGGGGCACACCAAAGGTTGACGGCCATATTGTTCCTGTGTCAGCCCCTTGACCGAATACTGGATCTGCCATTGTCGGTTCCTGGGCGGCTCGGAGCCCCACGGTGCTCAGTCGGCTCGGAACCCCTCGGTGCTCAGTCAGCTCGGAACCCTCGATGCTCGGTCGGCTCGGCGCCCTCGGTCGGCTCGGAGCCCTCGATGCTCGGTGCTCGGTCGGCTCGGAACCCTCGGTGCTCGGTTCTCAGTTCGCTCGGAACCCTCGGTGCTCAGTCGGCTCGGAACCCTCGGTGCTCAGTCGGCTCGGAACCCTCGGTGCTCGGTTGGAGCCCGGGCCGGCGACACGGCAGGGCCCGTGTGCCGCGCGTTGTGCAACGATCGGTCTGTCGCGCCTCAGTCCATTGCACTGCCGGCCATTGTGACGGGAACCGGTCGGTGGCTGTTTGTGTAGTGGCCGGCGGACGCACCACGAGAGGACGGCTCTCCCGCGATCCGCGCCGCGCGGGATATAATGAGCGGTGGTGGCAGGGCCTGGGCCGGGTCAGCCGCCCGGCGTGCCAGTGGCGATGCAGAAGCTGCCTTCACGTCGTGCCGCTCTCCTCAAACGAGTATAATGAGTCGAATCATCACATCAGACAGCGGCGAAGAGAGGCGCAATGATCTGTGTGACGCCCCTATCGTCCGCACACCGGCCAGTTATCGGCAGCGAGGCGCAATGATCTGTATCGCCAGTCCAATCTGGTTATTGATTCGACACGGAATGAATCGATTGGAATCGTTCAATCAAAATCAATTGAATCAAAACATAATTGATTGACCACCAGATCCTTTGATTCATGAATCGTGATTGAATCAAAACCCGCATCAAATCAAGACTGATTGAATCAAAAGATTTAACGATTCTTAACGATTCGAGTACATTGGTAAATTGTGCAAATACATGCAGTCCCAGTGGCTGCATTAATTTACACTGAAATACTATTGCTGTAACAATGTTTTAATGATCATATATATGCATGTTTCCATTTTTATTGATCTGACATAAATTCACCTCATATTTAAATGTTGAATCAAATGTGAATCGATTAAAATATTTGTTTTGATTCTTTGAATTGGAAAGAATCAATTCTCAAAATCGTATCCGTGAATCGAACGGTGAATGAATCATTCAGATTCCAAAATGAATCATGATTGAATCGTTCCAAAAAAGTTGAATCAATAACCAGTCTGGCTCGCCACTGTCGTCCGCACACCGGCCAGTTATCGGCAGCGCGGCTGACGGCCCAACTAAAATGGACATTGCTAAACGACGGCTAACTGCTGCGATGTCGCTGCAGATGGCCAGATTCCAGGCAAAGCCGTTGCAATCACGTTGGAAAACAGCCGCCATTTATTAGACATTGTCGGAAACGAACAATGCATGCGGGAGGAAGATGCAATATGTTATCGCTTTAGCTAAGACGTACGTCGGTACCAATTTATTTCTTAGTTATGATTTTGAGCTGATAGGGAAGAGTCCTCGATGAAAATGTGGACACAAGAATATGCTTTAAAGGCATGCGTTGAGCAACGCGTCCTGCTTACGGCTCGTTATCTGATCGATTGCATAGCTGAAAGCACTGCCGCATTCAAAACAACCAGATTGTGTGAGTTTGAGGAGTGATTGGCACTTCTTTTATTTGTTTATGTATGTTAAGTTCATCTCTCGCTATCATGGACGTCGGAAACGGGGGACGGGGACGCGTCCCCCCCCTCCCCCAACATTTTCGGATTGTAGCATACATTATTTTCGGATTGTAGCCCAAGGGCGTTGCATGGAAAGAATCGACATAATAATGCCTCCGTCCCCACACTTTCAGAAAGTGGCGGCGCTCTTGCTCGCTATGCAAAACAATATCAGATGGAGCCCACACACAAAGTTCCAAATTAGTCGCACTGCCCCACACCGAGCCAACACCATTTGTCCATCTTGCTTGCGTGCCACATTGCTGGCGATTTTTATAGAAGCGCATTTCACCGACTCCTGTCGCCACACTTTCGTCTCTTACAGTCTCAGCAGTCGGCGCAGCCACGACAGCCGTCCGCTGATGCTGCTGGGTGACAGCCTGCAGCGGTCAGCTGTACAGGTGCGGAGCTGGCGCGTGCTTCCTGTGCCTGCGCGCCGCC
The DNA here is from genome assembly GCA_036785665.1 of Chirona hameri. Taxonomy (NCBI): domain Eukaryota; kingdom Metazoa; phylum Arthropoda; class Thecostraca; order Balanomorpha; family Balanidae; genus Chirona; species Chirona hameri. Next base: position 103,471 of record JAXIVJ010000175.1, read on the forward strand.
CCGCCCGCCCGCCGACCGGACGACGACCGAGTGCGCTGCGTGGTAATCCCGTGCAATGATGGGCCATCATGGGAACATAGCGGAACACACCGCAACACAGCAGGACTTCCCAGAACACCTCGGGCACCTCCAGAACACCTCGGGCACCTCGAAACACACGGACACATGCTGCAGCACCGAAACACACCAGAACAACCCGAAACTCACCGAGACTCCTAGGCAAGCGCTTTGGAATGTTGGTTGTGGGCCGGGACATAGTTTGGTAATGCAAAAACGCCAGCCTTTGACCGGAGCAGCGTCATGCATCCGTTCGGCACCATTCCCCACCTCCTGCAGCCGCTGTCGGCGGCGTGACCACGGTTATATAATACGGTGTGAAAGCGTGACGCCCGAATGCAGCGAGAACTCCCTGGACCGTGACGACTGCGGAGACACGCCCCGGCAATATCCCTGTCACACGTGACGTCACACCACCGGGATTATGACGTCACACGGGTACAGAGTGATTAAATCATCAGGGGGCTGCGCCGCGGGCGGCTGCCACAGCTCCATAACACGGGTCACCGATGCAAGGTTCCGAAATAGACGATGCTGGATCAATATTATCGCTATAGATTAGCTCTCTTGCCGGATGACTTCAGTGCCGAATCCATCCATACGAGTTAGCGACCCAAAAGTTCATAAGTTAAGGTCAAGGCATGACGTCAGTTATAGAAAATATACTTGACCACAACGCATAGCACCAGCACTGGCGGATCCAGCCTCTCTCCGTGGGGGGGGGGGGCATGTTTTGTGGCAAAAAGGTACCCCCATTTGTTTTCTCCGCGGATTTGGGCCGGCCACCTTATTTTGGTATTCGAACTTAAGAAATTCACTTATCAAATTCACAAAAATGGATTTTGTGAATTTTTCCCCGAAAAAAACCCAGTTTGTTTTGATTTGTGGGGGTCAAAAACACCAAATTTCGAAAAGCCGAGATGACCATTTTGAAGAGAATGTCATTTACTTTCTTTTGACGTTTTTATTTGCTATTTGCTTCAAAACTCTATTTTCTACGACTGTTCAAACATTTATCGTTTTCCCGCCAAAAATGGCATGACATGGCGTCATTAAAACGTAATTATCTTCCAAAATACTGCATCAATTTCATTGGAATTTGGTGAGAAGACGTATAATTGATACCGCATAAGGTACTGCAAGTTTGACGTTGATATCTATCATAGTTGTCAAGTTATTGAGAAAATCCGGAAGGGGAGGCAGATTCTGCCCCCCCCCCGCGGGGCGCGGGTTAAGTGTCACCGGGGCTGCTTGAATTGGATCAGGTGCGTTGTTTTGTCTATCATTGAAAGAAAGGGATACATACAAACTTCAAATTCAATCACTCGAGAGAAGAAAAAAACTTCCGTTTTCATGAAGTTTTCTCCTAAGATCATTGTTTTTCACGTTCAGTGCAGGGAACGCGCGGGGTGCATACTTGTATTGCATGCCCTCTCAGATTCCTGTGGGGGGGGGGGGGCATTTGCCCCTGATGCCCCCTGGATTCGCCAGTGCCAGCAATTACCGCCAAGGAGAGCCTCTGCCAGACACTTGATGGAATTCATTTTCCCATTTTCAAATTTGTATAAGCAATTGCGAAAGTTGTGTCATGCCGGGAAGCGGCGCGAAATTTTCCGTTTTTTTACTGTGGATAGCTGGATTTTGACTGCTGCAAAGACAATTTTTACGATTTTACGATAAATTCAGAACGCGCGGGGGGGGGGGCATACTTGTATTGAATGACCCCCCTCCCCCACCCAGTTCCTGCGGGGGGGGGGGGGCATTGGCCCCTGATGCCCCCCCCCCCTGGATCCGCCAGTGAGCGCCAATCTACGGAAAAGCAGCGAGCCATGCCAGAACAAGTTAAAAGGGAACCAATGTACGACCCCATCGTGCGGATCAGGGCACCATAAGTGCGGGAACAGCCGCTGTTAAGGGGAACAGCCGCTGTCATTTGGCCGCAGCATCGCGACAATGTGCACAGCGGAGAACGTCATCCGCTGTTTGCATACACAGCAGTCGCCAGCGCTGGCGTTCGACGAAGGCTGACGGGAACTCTGGAAACGTGAATGGTGTATTGAAACCGGAGCAGGCGGGGGCGGGGGCAGGGGCGGGGCGGGGCGGGAGTGGTGACTGGTGAGGGGGGGGGGTGAATGTGAGGATGTGTGGTCTGTTTATTTACGGAGAGCAACTGTTGCAGCGCGGCGGCCCGGCGGGCTGGTCAGCGGCCAAAGGTTGACACCGGCATCTGGAGCTTGCCGACCGAAATCGGAAGCCGCCATTTGCGTTCAACCTGTCGATGATCATTTGTGTCCTGCAATTCGCAAACTGTCTCGGGTTTTACCCCGGTCTTCATCGACCCACGAGCCGAGTGATCCGCTGCCATGGGAGCCCAATGCATTGTTCAGTATGCCGTCTGCTCGCCCCGCCCCGGTCCGGCCCGGCCCGGCTCGGCTCGGCTCGGCTCGGCTCGGCTCGGCCCGGCCCGGCCCACCCCGCCCGCCCCGCCCCGGCAATTAATTGTTACTGTCAGTAGAAACTGTTGCTGTCAGTAGAAGCAGTGGCAAATCTGCGGGCTACATTGGCTCGGTTTGCAAGGGAAAGTTGGGAGAGTTGGAAAGAGCGAGCAATTTGGAGGTACCTGCTTCCCATCAGAAACAGTTAAGTTAGACCTTGTGAAGCTCAGTCACATGATGGTCAACTAAGACTCACGCTGAATCGGACCGAGGACAATCCATCTTTATTATATTGTTAGCCTACCCATGCGTCAACAATGCACATATAAATCGAGTTTTGTTCATGTTAAGTACTACTCAATTTTCGGGTACACCCATAATTCGGGATTCATTCGCGTTCATCAATTATTACTAGAAACAAGAAGTCCTTACATTTCAGCTGGTGCAAAACGTGCACCCATATAAGCTTATCACATGAATTATCAGCGACAGCGAGTAGCTACCGTGTTCTCCAACTAATGTCCAACGATGGTCGATATAACACCCCACAACCACATAACATTCTGTATGAACAAATAAAATCACGCAAACAACAGGTAAGCCATTGTGGATCTTCTTGTCTGGCACGCGAGTAAAACGAATGTTAACAGTCATGGACAGACATAACTTCGACATAACGTCTAGCAATGGGATGTATGTTGTTTGTTTCTTGGCAATAATCCTCACGACAGCAGTTCGATGGAGATCCTTAGGGTGCGTCCCTTTCTGTCTGCAAGTCAAGGCAGTAAATGTATGTATTCGAGGGGCTTACAGGAAATAGTTTACCCTCAACATGGGGGTTTTGAACAATGAACTGAGATAGCAGTTTTGTAGCCCTTGCTGGGAAACCCCTATCTACAAGTTTTCTCGACTGAAAAGACTCTCCAGCGGAACATATTTGATTTTTTGGCGAAGGAATGCGGTGCTTACGAAAGAATGCGGTGCTTACGATAGCCTGGGCAGAGGCTATACAATCAGCCAATCAGCTTGCATACTGTGCTAGCAAGCGAACCGCCAGCCGCCGGTTGGCACTTCTCTAATACGAGTCTATCCTTACGCGACTACTTTCGAATCTGATTGGCTGAGCCATTTTTTCCTTCTCATCCGCGTGACGTGAGGACCCCGACTCAAAGAGTATGTATATAGTTTTGATAAAATTAATAATGTACGACCTTCTGTCCTGAATCAGCGCGATGTATGGCCATTTTTGACAATATAAAAATAAATTGTATTTCAAAATATAATCAAATCGTGTTTGGAAGCAAACAAATCCAAGGTGAACTATTTCCTTTAAGTCCACCAGCACCACGGCAACATAAATCCATATAACAAATACCTGTTTTTGTATATGAGCGTAACCTAGTGTTGATCTCCAGAAAGAAGTAAACGACGATGATGCCAACGGTACCTGCTATTCAGAAATCAATCCAGATAAGTAACCAATTTGTAACAGTCATGTTCGTTCCGGGATTCCGATAAGCCTTAAAGGAAATAGTTCACCTTGGACATGTTTTACCCAACCAGACTTGTCAATGATTCATATTTGTCATGAATCGATTCACAGTGATTCACGGACCATAATGAATGATTCAATCATGATTCAATCACTCAACATTACCATAATGAATGATTCAATCATGATTCAATCACTCAACATTACCATAATGAATGATTCAATCATGATTCAATCACTCAACATTACCATAATGAATGATTCAATCTTGATTCAATCACTCAACATTAAAGGGAAGTGTCGACTCCTTTGTCTAACTCCTTTGATTTTGAATGTGCGACTCTAAGATTTTATGAGCGTGATATGGAGGTCATGCTCTACCTGTGTGCCAATTTGCATGCACATCAGAATAGTCTGCTGTTTGACCTTAAACATATGACCTGCTCTAACTCCTTGATTTTAAATGTGCGACTCTAAGATTTTACAAGAATGATCACTAGGTCGTGATCTATCTGTGTATCAATTTTGAAGCCAATCCAAATAGTTCGCGAATGTATTTCCGAATGTGAATGTGAATGTGAGGCAATTGGACACGCGTGTTGTTTATTTTGATTATAAAATGATATTTATAATATTTATTATAATTGCAAATTCCAAGTTCCAAAAGCATTAATGACTTTACGTTTCACTTTTTTAAGCGAATAGAACATTTATTTTGATTTTGCATTAGTTTTTTTTTATAAAGCATGATGTGGAATAAAGCGGCGCCGATGCGACAGTGATATTTGGGACATGTGGAGGTCATGCAAATGTTTGTTTATGATTTCGTTTTTTATATGGTATAGCCTAGAAATTAGGAAAAGGTGGGTACTTTTTGATAATTTTTGTGTGTGAAAAAGGTGTGCGTGTACTGTGTGGTTTATGAACCAAAGTATGAGTTATCAGTTAGTTACCTTTTCTAAGTATTTAGGTACCTATCCCTAACCCTACCAGTTCCAAGGTATTCACCTAGTTAGGGCTGATTGAACAGTGGCTTTGTGCCCACTGGAGTTGGACACAAAGCCTCGCTTTCTTTACGCATAGATGAATTACAGGCTACAGCTCAGGACACAGAGCTCATATAATTGGCCATTAAGTGCCTAGTTTGTCCACAGGGCACAGATGAATGCTGGGCCGCTGTCATATTTTGTGGACAGTTTATGCTGTTCGACCAAAAAAGAATGATTCTTTGAGCGATGAATGATTCAATCAGCCTATTTTCTCTGCATGAATGATTCAATCAGTGACTCACAACAGGTTTGCGCATGAGGTGAATCGATTCATGAGTCATTCATTTGAAATAAAAATGATTAAATCAAAAGTAGTCGATTCACATTGAATCATTGACAAGTCTGTTAACCCAACACGATTTGATTATATTTTTAATACAATTTCTTTTCATATTGTAAAAAATGGCCTTATATCGCGCCGATTCAGGACAGAAGGCCGTACATTTTTATTGTTTATCAAAACTATATGCATACTCTCTGAGTCAGAGTCCTGACGTCACGCGAATGTAAAAAAAAATGTTCAGCCAATCAGATTCGAAAGTAGTCGCGTACAGATAGACTCGCATTGGAGATGTGCCAACCGGCGGCCGGCGTTCGCTCGCTAGCACCAGACGCAAGCTGATTGGCTGATGGTATAGCCTCTGCCCGGGCTAGAACCAGTACAACATTCTTTCGCCAGCACCGCATTCCTTCGCCAAAAACTCAAATATATTCAGGTGGAGAGTCTTTTCAGTCAAGAAAACTTGCAGATAGGGGTTTCCCAACACGGGCTACAAAACTGCTATCTCAGTTTAAAACTAATGTTGAAGGTGAACTATTTCCTTTAATGAAGCCTTACAGATGAAGTTCAAAACCCAAGAGGTCAGGACAGGACAGGACAGGACGCATGGCTCCCCAGCATCCAACACAGCAGCGGGATCGGCTGCAATCACCAACAATCGAATTATTGCGTTTTAATACCGTAACGAACCAACACATGAGTCCGTTATATTTTATACAAAGTTAATTAATATTTGGGTAATCACCAATCATTGCATTAGTAATTTCCTGATGTAATAATGCGCTATGATACGGACGTAACTATGTAGTATAAGATGATGATGATGACGTACGACACAAAACAATAAAATCCAATACGATAAAATTCGATACTTTTTCAATAGGAATCACATCATTCATCTCTTCCGAAATTAATTAGGCAGTGCAATCAGCCAAGCATGACAGTTCGGGCCCGAGAGCCGCCGCTCGGGGCTGCTTGAGCGAGATGCGAAGCAACTGGTTCCCGTTTAGTTCGTGTCTGGTTCCCGTGTGAGTGTTGCGCTGGTTCCCTTCTGGTTTCGTGCGGGTGTCCCGTCTGGTTCCGTGCGGGTGTCCCGTCTGGTTCCCGTCTGGTTCCGTGCGGGTGTCCCGTCTGGTTCCGTGCGGGTGTCCCGTCTGGTTCCGTGTGGGTGTCCCGTCTGGTTCCCGTATGGTTCTCGTCTGGTTCCCGTCTGGTTCCCGTCTGGTTCCCGTCTGGTTCCCGTCTGGTTCCCGTCTGGATCCAGTCTGGTTCCCGGTTGGTTCCCGTATGGTTCCCGTATGGTTCCCGTATGGTTCCCGTATGGTTCCCGTCTGGTTCCCGTCTGGTTCCCGGCTGGTTCCCGGCTGGTTCCCGGCTGGTTCCCGGCTGGTTCCCGTGCAGGTGCCGCGTCATAGCTACGTGGCGGCTCCGTCCGCTGGTGACTCGGTGCGCGGCCGGCCGGACCAGTCCTGGGTCTTGACCTCGGCAGCCAGCCGCGTGTCATGCGTTGCCGCCGCCGCCGCCACCGCTGCCGGACCGAGGAAGAGGCCGCGCACCGGCGGCGGCGGCGGCGGCGGACAGCGCTACGGACCGTTAGCTGTCTCACCGGGGCATCGTTCGCCGGTCGGCCCGGCCTGGCCCGGCCCGGCCCGGCCGCGGCGACTGGTCCCGCCTGACACCGCGGCCGACCGAGCGGCGCCAAGTCAGAGCGATGCGCACCTGCCACGGCGAATAGCTTCCGATGCTACTCGAAATCGCTGGTACCGTCTGATGCTGTTTGACACTGCCTGACACACTGCCTGACACACTGCCTGACAGTTGACGCCGTTCGACACTGGGTTGACACCGTCTGACACCGTCTGACACCATCTGACACCATATGACACAGTCTGACACCATATCACACCGTCTAACACCACTGGAAACGTCTGATGCCATCTGATGCCATCTGATGCCATCTGGCATCGTCTGATGACACCGTCTCACACTGCCTGACACCACCCGACACCACCCGACACCGCCCGACACCACCCGACACCGCCCGACACCACCCGACACCGCCCGACACCGCCAGCCACCGCCAGACACCGCCCGACACCGCCCGACAACACCTGACAACACCCGGCAACACCTGACAATACCTGACCTTGCCTGACACTAACGCGTTAACCATGGTTCTTGGGAAGAGGTCAGGTCCCCCCCCCCGCGTTGCTGGCCAGACCGGGTGGGCGGACCGTGTGAAGAAAGGCGTGGAGTCGTGCTGGAGGCTGGTGACATGCAGCATTGTAACATTGTATCATGCTGCAACGCTGATCCCACAACTTGGGCGTCGGCGAGCTTTGTTGTGTTCACAGGCTTTCAGAGAAAAATCAGGCACGACGTTGGAAATTATCCAGTGCTTGTCCCAGGTTGCTTTTGTGAACCTCCGGCAGGTCAAATAATTTATTGGTTTGCCAGTCAGCGACAGGAACGTTGCCAAAGCAGTTTTCCTAGACGGTGTGTAAACAATTGAACATCAGTCCCTGTATGTCATGTATCCCTGGACCCTGTATGCCTACATAACGGATTCGCAGTGTTCGTAATATGGCAGTGAAATCCAGCAGTGTCACACACCGTCTGCAACCTTGCCGGCATAGTAGCGGCGTGTCTCCTGGTCTCTTTCCTTTTTCAGCGTGAACCCAAAACGCGGTGCCGACGCGGGGTCGTTAGACACCTGACAAGTGAGGTTGCCGGCCTAATTTGAGATATCCCATGCGTGACCTATAAAGCACCCTCCAGGAGCCCGCTGAAAGCGACAGCGCCGGTGATACCATCACACGCCTCTGCACAAAGCGTCTGACCTCAGCGGCGCGTGCCGTCTCGGCCGCAACGGAGCGCGACCCCACCAACCAACCAAGGGCGTGTCGCCTCCTCAACCCAGCGAGGCGGCGCGCCCAGTCGCCTCCGGTCGCGGAGGGGAGAGTGAACAGAGAGCAGACGTGGTGAGCACCCGGAGAGGTGGAGGACGCGACTGGTGTCACTGACCTATCGATGTCCGGTGGCGTGACGTGGCGCAATTCCATGTGACGTGATGTGAAGTGTCATGACGGAATGTCACGTGGTGTGACCTGACGTGACGCGGCGTGGAGTAACGGGATGTGGTGTGATGCGAAGTGACACGACGGGGTGTTGTCGCGTCTCGTGAAGTGTTGTGACGCGACAGGAAGTGACTGGCGTGACGGGATGTCTGGGACGTGCTGTGGCGTGAGGTGACGCAGGGTGACGCGGCGTGACGCGGTGTGACGCGATGCAGCACGAAAGGTGCGGCAGTGCCGCGAGGGCAAGTAATGTTAACGGCTAGAAGGAAGGTCGCAGTGCGTCTCAGGCCTGCCCGGAGCTCGGTCGCCGGGTGGTTGACCAATGGTCGAGTCAACGCCGCAGACCAGACGACAGTGAGCGCCACAGACGACAGTGAGCGCCACAGACGACAGTCGGTGCCAGTGCCAGTGACAGACGACAGTGAGCGCCACAGACGACAGTCGGTGCCAGTGCCAGTGACAGACGACAGTGAGCGCCACAGACGACAGTCGGTGCCAGTGCCAGTGCCAGACGACAGTCGGTGCCACAGACGACAGTCGGTGCCAGTGCCAGTGACAGTCGGTGCCAGTGCCAGTGCCAGTCGGTGCCAGTGCCAGTGACAGACGACAGTGAGCGCCACAGACGACAGTGAGCGCCACAGACGACAGTCGGTGCCAGTGCCAGTGACAGTCGGTGCCAGTGCCAGTGACAGTCGGTGCCAGTGCCAGTGACAGTCTGTGCCAGTGCCAGTGACAGTCGGTGCCAGTGCCAGTGACAGTCGGTGCCAGTGCCAGTGACAGTCGGTGCCAGTGCCAGTGACAGTGACGACAGTCGGTGCCACAGACGACAGTCGGTGCCAGTGCCAGTGCCAGTCGGTGCCAGTGCCAGTGCCAGTGACAGTCGGTGCCAGTGCCAGTGCCAGTCGGTGCCAGTGCCAGTGCCAGTCGGTGCCAGTGCCAGTGCCAGTCGGTGCCAGTGCCAGTGACAGTCGGTGCCAGTGCCAGTGACAGACGACAGTGAGCGCCACAGACGACAGTCGGTGCCAGTGCCAGTGACAGTCGGTGCCAGTGCCAGTGCCAGTCGGTGCCAGTGCCAGTGACAGTCGGTGCCAGTGCCAGTGACAGTCGGTGCCAGTGCCAGTGCCAGTCGGTGCCAGTGCCAGTCGGTGCCAGTGCCAGTGACAGTCAGTGCCAGTGCCAGTGCCAGTCGGTGCCAGTGCCAGTGACAGTCGGTTCCAGTGCCAGTGACAGTCGGTGCCAGTGCCAGTGCCAGTCGGTGCCAGTGACAGTGACAGTCGGTGCCAGTGCCAGTGACAGTCGGTGCAAGTGCCAGTGCCAGTCGGTGCCAGTGACAGTGACAGTCGGTGCCAGTGACAGTGACAGTCGGTGCCAGTGCCAGTGCCAGTGACAGTCGGTGCCAGTGCCAGTGACAGTCGGTGCCAGTGCCAGTGCCAGTCGGTGCCAGTGACAGTGACAGTCGGTGCCAGTGCCAGTGACAGTCGGTGCAAGTGCCAGTGCCAGTCGGTGCCAGTGATAGTGACAGTCGGTGCCAGTGACAGTGACAGTCGGTGCCAGTGCCAGTGCCAGTGCCAGTCGGTGCCAGTGCCAGTGACAGTCGGTGCCAGTGCCAGTCGGTGCCAGTGCCAGTGACAGTCGGTGCCAGTGCCAGTGACAGTCGGTGCCAGTGCCAGTGACAGTCGGTGCCAGTGCCAGTGACAGTCGGTGCCAGTGCCAGTGACAGTCGGTGCCAGTGCCAGTGACAGTCGGTGCCAGTGCCAGTGACAGTCGGTGCCAGTGCCAGTGCCAGTGACGACGAATGCCGGCCTGTGTCGGACACCGACTGTCGTGGCCGCCGCTTATCGGACGTCCCTGATCGTCTGACAGCCAGCTTAAGAAGCTGTAACCGAGCACAGCAGTCGGCTCGCGGTGTCAATGAACCCCACCTCAAAGACAGCGTCTGCCGCCGACGGTGATAACTTTGACGCACCGGCGACGCCTGTCCGATGCCAGATCGACAATTCGTCACCTCGGGATGTTGGAAACGCCCCTGTCACTGGCCGGAGAGCGGTTGTCAATTATCATCCGAGAAATAGATTTATCTGTTACATTTACACAAGTATTGCAACATGTGTAGGTCTATATGTCAACACAGACGGACTTGGAAAGCCAGCGGTTTCGATGCTGCGGTAGAAAACCATTCGCGAAAATGATTGTGTTATCTTCTTGGGCGTGACGTCATTAGTTCGCCAGTTGGTCCTCCGGAAACGGGTCGCTGTTGAGGCGAGCGCCGACCATGAACGAGCATCAGAACATCACGAGCCGGGCTACCCGGAGACGAGATCCGCACCGAGCCACAGAAGAGGCTCCTCCACCGGTGGCACGCATGTCATTCCTCACCCGGCCACTCCCAGGTATCTTGGGATGTTATCCTCGGACGAAAATTGGTAGCTCGTGCGACTGAGGCGGTGTGTATCGGGGCAGTAAAACGAGCTTATCGCTCAGATCAACGGGCACAGCTGAACCTTGTAAAGCAATACATGCGGGGTCTTATCTCTCCACCTAGCGGGCGCAGAAGGTGCATAGTAGTGAGCACAGCAGCCGTAAAGTCCTGGGATTCTGCGTACAGTGCTGAGGCGTGGGTACGTTGACACGTCGCGTGTGGTGTTACGTCATATCTGCTCAGGATTGTCGACGTGCTGCAATCTCCATCACGAATCAGAAGCGTGATGTACTGCTGGCCATAGTGAGATGGCATTCTCGAATAGATGATGGCAATATTTCAGGCAGTTTAATTTTGCGTTAAAGGGAATGTTTCACCTTTGTATTGGTTTTGAACTGAGATAGCCATTATCGTTGGCCGTTATTGAAATGTCGAAAATGTTCTAAAAAACTTAGGCGTTTTTAAGCAATTTAATTTATAAGTTGCAAAATGGGGTCTAGGCTAGTGCCGCCGCTGATAGGCTGACAGCCACTTTGTCAGCCAATCCCACTTTGTCAGCCAATCAGCGGCGGTATATAGCTCAATTATGACGTCATCATCCCAAATCTAAAAACTTAATTTGTATAAAGTTAAGTGACTTTTCGAGAGAGAAAATTATCACCATCGTTTTCAGCAGCACTTCCTTCATATTTTCGACTACAACCAGCGTATATTTGACAACTTTCAGAAAGGTGAAACATTCCTTTAAGTGCAATACTGCAATTCCATGTCCCTCCGTCAGACTGCAGACATGTTCGTTTCCTCACCAACAAGAGTCGGTCTGCAAGACCGAAAGAGTCGTACCTCTGAAAGTTTGAGAACGTCCACCTTCTTTAAATACCACCATGCAAGCCCGAGTGTTTACCAGACCGGCAAACACAGCAAAAGCCGTTCGTCGGGATGTTGATAAACTGTGGGTCAAGCCAGAAACACCCTTGCCGTTGAGGCCAAGCTAAGACTGTGAAATTGTACCAAGCTCAGCCGATCTCGAGCGCCCAGGTTACCTGCAAGTCACCACCATCGCCAGCACCATCAGTCCGACTGCAGCACGCGACAGGACATCATTAAACATGCGATGCCCGTCGAGTTAGCGGCTAAAGGCGGCCGCACACTAGGCCATTCGGCGCGCGGAGGTCGTGATATCGCTACGACTTTCCGCGCATCTTTAGCGACTTTCCGCGTTCGCGTCAGCCGAAACGTCAAAAATCGCGGACGAATGTCGTCGGCCGGCCATCTGCGGACCGGCGGAAAAAAGCTGATTCGAACGAGCTTTTTTCCGCGACTGAACGCCGCGGAGCCGCGGACAACAAAATTGATCATGCTAACAGTGGCGAATCTATGCAAGACACAGGTGCACATTTTGCACAGCATGCTCTTGCCGCTGTTAAATTTATTATGTAAAAGTTTCGTGGTTCTAAACTTACATCTTCGTCAAAAAATGGCCATCATTAATTTACCTTGTGACAGGCTGTAGGCACAGGTTGCGACATGCTGTAGGTCGGCGGGGCGGAATCTCGCGAGCAGACAGCGCCGAATCCGCCGGAACAAGGACGATATTCAGCGGTATCGACGCGATTTTCCGAGGCGGAATGTCGCAGTATATCGCGCGCCGAATGGCCTAGTGTGCGGCCGCCTTAAACGTCGTATGATTCGGTATACGAGACTGCTGCAGTTCGCGGATTGCGACTCACCTGGCTAGCGAGGCTGAGGCGTCCGAACTCGGCCTTGTTGCCCAGACCGGCCTGCCCGATGAACATGGGCTGCGACGAGTTGATGCCGCGCAGGAAACGGCGCAGCCGGTCTGTGCGCAAGTAGACGTCATCATCGGCACGCATGAACCATTCGTACCTGGAGAGCGCATGAGGCCGTCAGTGTGGTCCTCACAGAAGGCACATGGCGAGACAGATGCTGAAACTTACAGAGATACTCAAACAGATACAGATACTGAAACTTGAGATACTGGGGAACCACAATCTGAGGTACATGATGAGGTAGGGACAAGGGCAAGGTGATAATGATGACGACACATTGGCTTACAGACGCCGGAACTGTCGAGAAGCAAGGGGAACCCCAAGTGAATAACAACTAGTAGTGCTACACGGAGCGACATGACGGGGGAACCCGGCTTAAGATGGCTCATGGCTGACAAGTGCAGAGCCAGTTCTGAACAATCATATACAAATATGTACCATGAGAGACGAGGCATACCTATATCAAGTTCTTACGTCACCATAAGATTTCATTTCCAGAAAGACGAGCAATGTGCATCACCTCGGAACATCTCAACTTTACAGGGATACAATTACAGGGCAATTTTGAACAGCAGATCGTACATCTGTCAACCAACATCGGCTCCCCCAGTCTCCCAGAACTCTTAATGTGTGAGATGAGGCACATGTTTTATATATGCAAATATGATAATTATTATGTCTGCTCAGGAACTTACAGCCGGTGTGAACGCCTTCCGGTGTGACTAACGTTTACCTATCGTACCTATCCCTTGGGTTCCGCAAGGGTTCCGTTTAACGTTCCGGGAAAACTTAAGGAAAACTCAAGGAAAACTAACGCCAGAGGCGGTCGGAACACGTGGCTGACCAAACTGCGTGAACTTCCATTGCAGGAAGTCTTGCTGGAGACTGCACCGCCCAAGCATTCACGGACATGCTGATTTTCACACACAAGACGTGGACCGGCTTGTCACGCTCTGTTGCACTCCATTAGTGCTGCAGCATGAGTCAGGCCAGGGTATATTGAAGGAGTCAGGCCACCGAACACTCCGGAAAATACTCTATGGCACGGGAGAACATGTATCAAAGTCGCTAGTTTTACCCGTTCTGCTCATCTTCAGAAAAATAAAGGCTACATCGGTGATTTAAACATGATACATTTGTTACATCTAAAAATGTTATTCCGTAGTTATTGAGTCGCCTTGGTTTCACACGGTGAAACATTCCCTTTAAAGGGACTAGTTCACCTTTAACATGGTGTTTTGAACTGAGATAGCAGAATGGTAGAGCAGGTCGAAAAATGGGTTGCAGTGAGAAAAAAAACGTTCTCGCAACGCTAAGTAATTTCGACACAGCACCTAAATTAAGATTCAGTGACGTCATACCCACTGACGTCAGATTTGCGTCATACGCAGATTCCAGGCGCGGATCTAGAGGGGGGGGGGGGGCGCTAGAGCGCGACCCGGCTCAGCCCCCCCCCCCCCCCCTGAGCCGGGTCGCGCCCATGTATCGCCCACCAAGTGCGACCGTAGGGCGCAATTTTGTGTATGCCCCCCCCCCCCCCTGCGAAATTCTGGATCCGCGCCTGGATTCCGCCGCCAACTAGCCGTAGCCAGGGTCAGTCGAGCCGCAACCCTTACAGTGTTCGCGTGTATTTGATAATAACCGTGAAACTGTGGTGGGTTATGAGAAACCAGCGAATTTTATGAAGTAGATATTGTATCGAAAGATTCGGAAAGTCAAGCAACACGGGCACGTAGCCAGGATTTGTATCAGGAAGGGGAGGGTATGTCAGTGGCGGATCAAATTTCGTAGCGAAAAGTTGTTGACCCGAGGGGAGGGGGGGGGGGGGGGGGGGGGGGTGGCGTCGGGTCGTCAGCAACATCACATATTTATCTAGTGTAAACTGGTTCGCTCAGAGAGGAGGACATGGTCCCAGTGCTGCCCTCCCCCCCCCCCCCTTGGCTACAACCCGTCCCTGAAGCAACACGTCCTATTTTGCTTACTATATGCCACAAGTCCGCCATTATCGTGTGCAATAGCTTCTATATCTGAGCTGTCATATACATGACGTCATTCATACAATGCCATGAAGTTTTTGAGGCCATGAAGGAGAAAAGAGAAACATGCTCATTTTCGACGTTTCCAGCTCAAAATACCATGTGTAGTCAAATTCCCTTTAAGCCCCGAGCGCTGATGAAAGATGGCATAGGCGTAGGAGCCGGGGGGCAGGGGGGGGGGGGGCAGCCGCCCAAACATTTTGGATTTTAACATTACGCCTATAGGCGTTGCATGGAAAGAATAGACTTCAGAATGCCTCCTGCCCCCCCCCCCCCCCCCCCAAACTTGAACATAGTTCCTACGCCCCTGAAAGATGGGCCGAGTTCCGTAGCATCAGTGATAAATTGTCACCGATTACGAGCGAGCGCTTCGCGCTCGCTCGTCCTTCCGTGGTATATGGGAAAAATCTGAATTTGATCGGTCCGACCCGACCCGGCCCGTGGCGACGCTTTTGACATATCTGCAACCACACGTCCGATTGACAAGCGGACTTCTTTGCTGAGCAGCAACATCCAATCTACCATGTTTGAGACCGGTGCTGACTCGTGTGGGTGACTACCACTGCGCGTGGCGCGTGCCGCGTGTTGGAAGGTGTTTCCTCGCAATAACTCCGCAACGGCTGAGCCGAAGTGTTCACATTTGGTGTGTGGTTAGGGACCCCTCAGCCGCCACTTTCCCACAAGTTATTGGCGGGGTGCCTCTGCACGTGCGCACGTGCACACCCCTATTCTATATCTCAGGAACGGCTTAGCCGATGTGTTCAAGTTTGGTGTGTGGTTAGGGACCCCTCAGCCGCCGCTTTCCCACAAGTCAGGGATGGGATGCCTCTGCACGCGCGCACGTGCGCACCCCTATTCTATATCGCAGGAATGGCTGAGCCGATTGTGTTCAAATTTAGTGTGTGGTTAGGGACCTCTCAGCCGCCACTTTCCCACAAGTCAGGGGTGGGGGTGCCTCTGCACGTGCGCACGTGCACATCCCTATTCTCTATCTCAGGAACGGCTGAGCCGATTGTGCTCGAATTTCGTGTGTGGTTAGGGACCTCTCAGCCGCCGTCTTCCCACAAGTCAGGGATGGGTGCCTCTGCACGTGCGCACGTGCACACCCCTATTATATATCTGAGGAACGGTTGTGTTCAAATTCGGTGCCTGGTTAGGGACCGCTCAGCCACTTCTTTCCCGCAAGTCAGGGGTGGGGTGCCTCTGCACGTGCGCACCTTTTATGTATCTCAGAAACTGCTTGCCCGATCGAGTTGAAATTCACCATACATTTTCTTCGCGCTCGCTCGTTCATCGCCAACCACGGCGCCTTACTGGTAATCCAGGAAAACAAGACTGCATATAAAACATCCTCATTTTTATGAGACCTGACAACCCAAGTTGAGCAACTATAACATATCACGAGCCTCAGCAGGAAAGTCAAGGAAAAGTTCCACTCAACTGAAACGTGCAAGGCCACTCATATACACACGGTACTAGGAAAGCAGCGGGCGAGGACCAATGGATTCACGGTGCTTTACAAAACGACTGCTATTCCGGAGTTGATGTCTGGACACATGCACAGGATGATTGCATGTAATGTGAAGAACTTTGATTTCGGGGAGAAGTCATCAAGGCCAGGCCAGACAACAATTCAGCATTGCACGGGCATGGTCTACAGCGTGATGTCACGCGCGAACAGATTATCCTACAGATAGGAGTCCGAAACTGTCACGCCAGAAGCCCCGCCCATTGCTCAGTTTTGCTCCTTGGAGGTTGCCGCAACCAAGCGGTAGCATGTATCTAGACAATGTTTTGGTTACTTTCTCGCTAAATCCGCACTACTGAACCAAACCAATCCTCCAGAGTCCCAGAGGCCGATAACTTACTTGTCGCCGTAGTTTTCATACATGTGCTTGAGCATCATGAAGGATTTCTTCTGCGGGGGATACTGGTCGGTGACGCCTCGGAGTCGCACGATGGGCAGGTCTGACGACATCAAGAAACAGAGGTCGTTAGAAACGAGTCACCCTAACGACCGGTTTACCATACAGATAATTGGCTCATTTGTCTCACTTTAACTTCTTCGCATATTTTACCACGCAACGACGATGCGTGAAGAATTGATTACGAAAGTATGATATGCCAATCCCCATTCCTGAAAGTTTGATTAGCGTTTGAACGATCATGCAATTAAAATGAGCCATCAAGTCGTCTCATGGCGTGTCTGCCTCCATAATCAGCAGCTATAAATCGACAAAAACCATTAATTATGAATCATGTTCATCCAAGAGGTAGCTGATAGTGAAGAGGTATAATGATGTCGTACTTCTTTGACCGTAGTGTGGCCTCAATGTGGTACGCAGCATCGATCACAGCGTGTCGCCTACTGAGCGCCGTTTTCCTTGTGAACGCCATTCACGCTGCACGACCCCACATCTGCCATCCGGGAGGGCGCATCCCTCTCTCCACCAAGGCCCGGTCTCGCCGCGTCACCGTGACCGAGGAATCGGGACCCGACCGTGACCCGCTTAGACCAGGGTCACCCAAACCCGGCCGATCACTGCTTCCCGCGGGCCGCGGCCGGCCGCGACACGGCACTGCGACTTCCCCCTGCAGCGTCCCTCGCACCGTACCTCGTCCCTTGCACCAAGGGGGCATTCAGAATGGCCAAAAAGAAGTAGGTTTGGGGGAAATCCACCAAAAACGACTGATAAATCAGAAACTCATTGGAATTCGCTTCTGTGTGCACTAAGAACTGGCTTAAAACAAACTTCCTCGGCAAACTTTGCTTAGCGTTTCTTTAAAATCACTTGAGTCAATTTTCGACCGATTCCAGTCACTTTGGGGGCAGTGTCAGAAAAGTGGTTCCACGATCTAAGTTCGCGGAACAAATTGTTCGCCAGCGGCAGAACAAATTTGTAATGCGTATACTAATATTTTTTTGCGTAATTTTTGATACGCGTTTCTACACAACCTATTTTCATATATGCTAATATGTGCATATATTATGATGTGGAAAGTTGATGAATCGTCGGTCGTATTTCCTGTCCAGATATGGTCTTGGCGTCAGTCGGGGACCGAGACTCCCGGGTCGTATGTTAAAAAGGTGCCTTGTATCGTTGCGCATGCGTATGGTATATGGGGAACTGGGCTCAAGTTTCAGTCGTCAGTAGTCAGTACTGCCGTCTTTTGCATAACGTGTTTTTAGTGTCCCGGGGTTATCCATGGCCCCGACGACGATGGATCGGTGGCGGGGTTGTGACCTGAATAAGCAAAAACGTTTTTGGGAATTTGTAACCAGTTTTTGTATGTTTTTGTGTGGAAAGTACCAGTTTTCCTTGCCTAAATCACTGCAGAAATTTCGGATGTTGGGAATTTGGAGGTTCCGCCTTACCAAAAAAAAAAAAAATTGTGTCGCATCACTGTCACGTTTCGGCCATTGTTCGGAAAGTTAAGTCTCAGTCTATTGTGTATGCTCGTCAGCCATTTTCACCCGCAGACTAAATTTTGTTTTGTTTTACAGTCAACGTTTTCACGGAACAAAACTTCCAAGTCCAGAAAAATGGATAAACGGCCCACCTTTCTGACACTGCGACTATTATGGCCATGCTGTGCTGGCCCACTGTTCTCGGCCAGTGTCCCGTACCCACCTGCCGGTCCGCCGGAGGTCTCGGAGGTGAAGAAATTGAGTCCACCGGGCACCGTCTGGCCCCAGGTCTCATAGACTGCCACGGCGCGCGAGTACAGGAACTGGTCAGCGGTCATCACTCCAACGAACAGCAGGTCGGGGCCGGGCGGGGTCGGCGGCGGCGCGGCCGTCGTGCGCTGGGCCGCCGCACGCGCCGCCCGCGCCGCCTGCGTGGCAGAGAACTCGGGCTGACTTCTGTCGTCATCCCTGTGCCTGGAGGCCCGCGGCATCAGGATGTAGTGGCTCTGCAGCAGCGTGAACATCTGGGTGCCGATGTATATGCCCAACAGGGTGCAGGTGACGCACCCCACCCAGTGCAGGTTCATCCGGCGAAAGAACCTCTGTGGACACAGGTGATGGTGGGGCCAAACCTTTGGGCACAAGAGGGGGGGGGGGGGGGGTCAAGCGGGGACGGCCCTAGGGACATAGAGAGATGTGACGTTCATTAGTTTCCTACAGCCCTCTATCGTCTCTCTAGACTCCAGCACAGTGTCATTGTCACAAGTTACACATCTGGAGCCCCGCTGTCTCTCTAGACTCCAGCACAGTGCCATTGTCACAAGTTACACATCTGGAGCCCCGCTGTCTCTCTAGACTCCAGCACAGTGTCATTGTCACAAGTTACACATCTGGAGCCCCGCTGTCTCTCTAGACTCCAGCACAGTGCCATTGTCACAAGTTACACATCTGGCGCCCCGCTGTCTCTCTAGACTCCAGCACAGTGCCATTGTCACAAGTTACACATCTGGCGCCCCGCTGTCTCTCTAGACTCCAGCACAGTGACATTGTCACAAGTTACACATCTGGAGCCCTCATCACATCTGATACACATCTGGAGCCCTCATCACATCTGATACACATCTGATACACATCTGTAGCCCTCATCACATCTGATACACATCTGATACACATCTGGCGCCCTCATCACATCTGATACACATCTGGAGCCCTCATCACATCTGATACACATCTGATACACATCTGGAGCCCTCATCACATCTGATACACATCTGGCGCCCTCATCACATCTGATACACATCTGATACACATCTGGAGCCCTCATCACATCTGATACACATCTGATACACATCTGGAGCCCTCATCACATCTGATACACATCTGATACACATCTGGCGCCCTCATCACATCCGATACACATCTGATACACATCTGGAGCCCTCATCACATCTGATACACATCTGATACACATCGGGAGTCCCGCTGTTGAAACGTTGGCGTTCCGTTCATAATTCGGCATTCAGTCGGCCTGAACCGGCACAGGACTTCCTTCCGGTGGCGAGCGGACGCGGAGCAGACGAGAGCCCGCAGTGACGTCACTCGGCACGGTGACGTCACCATTCGCCGGGTCAGTGGGTCGGCGTCGGGAACCGGCTACCACTACCCACCACCGGTCAACACATGCAACACTCTGACCATGGATGAGACATACCATGGGCCATGGATGAGACATACCATGAACCATGGATGAGACATACCATGGACCATGGATGAGACATACCATGGACCATGGATGAGACATACCATGGACCATGGATGAGACATACCATGGACCATGGATGAGACATACCATGGACCATGGATGAGACATACCATGGACCATGGATGAGACATACCATGGACCATGGATGAGACATACCATGGACCATGGATGAGACATACCATGGACCATGGATGAGACATACCATGGACCATGGATGAAGACATACCATGGACCATGGATGAGACATACCATGGACCATGGATGAGGTATATATCATCCATGCTCTGACCCTAGCGGTGCCTATATGATGAGCGTCAGCTGTCATGGGTGGAGATTGTTTTTTTTTTAAAGTTGATGGAGCAACATGTCGCACTGGTGGGCATACTACGAAAAGATGCCACAGTGAACGTCGGAATACCTTCAAATCTGGCAAAATTGGCGAGGTAAAGATAACTTTGATGGGGAAATGTCGGGTCGTCGCAGAATCGCATTTTATCTAGTCTAAACTGGTTGCTCGGGGGGCATTCGTTAGCGAAAAGTTGTTGCCCGGGGGGGGGGGTGTCGGGTCGTCGCAGAATCGCATTCCTCTTGGCTACGTCCCTGGGTTTCCCTCCGTTTCCCTAGGGGTTTCCCCGTTTCCAGGTTGTCTCGCTCCATTTCCCTGTCCGTCCCTTCATTTCCCAGGTCCTCTGCCTCAGTTTCCCTAATCGTTTCCCTCCGTTTCCGCTTCCCAGTTCAGCACCCACCGTGACACAAGTCACCCGCACCCCCGAGCTGAGGAGCCGCCTCGCGGAATGCCGGCTCGTGACGTCCAGCGTTTAGAACCGATCATCCGGGCAGCCCGCCGATCCACCCGTCTTTACCGGGCCGCGGGCGGCCGCAGAAGCGTGCCGGAATGCGACGTCCGCCCGTACCGCGCCATCATCATACGCACACTGTGACACAGAGGTCTGTACGCTCCCAAACTCCCCGACGGCGTCGGCCATGCCGGGGTGTCCCAGGCGGCGGATGGCTGAGCGAGCGACTGCTGGAGTACGTCTGGAGACGCCGCTCCACGCTGCACCGGTCCCACACTGCGCCACACCCACTTCCATATAGGATGGTGGCATGCACTCCGAATGAGCTAGCGGCCACCGGTGCGGCATACTGATGGCAAGTGCCTGGAGTGGCTCGCATGCCAGCAATACAAAGGTACCCCGGTTTCTGGAAGGTATCGCGTGGAGCGTGGGCTGTGACTGCTGTGGCGTGGACTGTGGGGTCGCGCGGAGAATGGTGCGGCCTGTCGGGCCACCCTACGGCCTACATCCGGGCTCTGTGAGAACGGTGCTCTCCACGTCCGGCGGCACCAAAACCTGCCACTGGGACTGTCTGCCGACTGAATGACGTCACTGACATTTCTGATCAATGTCGGAATAATGTGTCCTAAGCTAATCATTCGAGCAAAAACATCATGCACATGAATCCCAATGTTAAAGTTCAATATTGAATGAATCCAGCAATTAAATTGTTGTGTGCATGCGTGTTAACCTCGGTGATCAGTACTGGGCGCAGCGTCTCCCTCGCACCTGGTGCCAGACGTGTTGTCCTTTTCGGGGTGTGTGCTGAGGTGCGGGGGGTGGGACGAGACAGAGGGGCACACCGGCCCGAGCCCAGAGGTATTTGTATGACGCCCGGAGACTAGCCGTCCGGACAAAGGTTTGGGCCACCGGGGAGCGGGACGCCTCTCAGGTGAGGGACGAGGGGTCGTTGTGTGGACGTCCTCACGAGAAGCTGTGGTTCGCACTGCTGTGAATACACGCTTTACTACAGGTGATGATGATGATGATGATGATTAGTGCTTTAGGGGCCCATCATTTTACTCCAGGAATTAAAGTCAATGTGTCATTGCTCCCGAACGAAACAGTAGCAGAAGCGAAGCGAGTAGCGCAATCTTCAGATACCGCCCCGATAAGGTGAAAATGACGGCACATGTGGTGTCAGCTGTCTGAGCGCTGCTACCATGACGGTGGTGCGATAATGACGTCACGACAGAATTGCCGGCTGTAAAACTTATCGAGGTAACAACGAGAGATGTGATAGATTGTGACAATCGACGGGACATGTGTGGAGCTGGTTCTGCAATCTCTCTTCTCTCTGCAATCCTAGGATTTCAGAGAGAAGAGAAGGTAACAGCTGTTACCTTCTGATTCTTCTTCTCGCACTGTGCATGCTACATTCATCGTCTTATTCAAGGGTGGACTTACACATTTAGCTGGACTGAACTTTGTGCGGGCTTCGATGGTTTCGATTCAAAATAAATTACCTTCTTCAAAGAAGATGACAATTACAGTACTGTCAACGCAAATTCGGAAATAGCCAGGTACAATGAGACTTCGCCGCATATTAACTATAGGTGCCAGCGGGAACAAAAAGTGGGAGTCATCTTCCGCTTTCGCAGTCAGACTGGTTATTGATTCAACAATCAACAATGATTGAATCAATTGGAATCGTTTAATCAAAATTCCTTGAATCAAACAATAATTGATTCACCACGAGATCTTTTGATTCATGAATCGTGATTGAATCAAAACCCGCATCAAATCAAGACTGATTAAATCCAAATATTGAACAGATATGTTATATTGAAATAGCCTGTGCTCGTGATAAGTCAGAAAAGATCGAAATCGATCGGGGGGCGGGGGGGGGGGCAGACTTCGGCCGGAGCAAATCTGCCCCCCCCCCAGGCCTCCCAGTGGCGACGCCCCTGCGCCTTCGATTCAGCATCTTAACGGTGCCGGTCGGAGTCGGGTTTTCCCCACCTGTTAAGCGGCTGGGAGACAGACGTGTCTCCACCACCAGTAAAGGGTCACCCATGTCATCCCTCATCAGCGTTCAGGGTCGAAAACATCGGCCGGCCGGGGACGACAAACACCTCCGGAAAACCCCGGCGCGGCGGCGCCAAGGTGCCCGGGCAGTCGCCGTACTCATCCCAAACAACCCGGCGGAGGTAATTAATGGACGGACTCGGACACCTGGACCCGCTGCCTGCCTGGATCGCGCCCGCTGCCTGCTTGGATCGGACCCGCTGCCTGCCTGGATCGGACCCACTGCCTGTCTGGATCGGACCTGCTGCCTGCCTGGATCAAACCCGCTGCCTGCCTGGATCGGACCCGCTGTCTGCCTGGATCGGACCCGCTGCCTGTCTGGATCGGACCCGCTGCCTGCCTGGATCGGACCCGCTGACTGCCTGGATCGGACCCGCCCACAGTCCGGCCTTGACGCGGAGGCGGTGTGGTCATGTTTTCGATACACCCGAGTTTGGGCGGCAGCTGGCCACTCAGCCCGTCGAGGGGAAGACGACACCAACCAACGTCGGGCTGACGTGACGACCCGGACTCCGGAGGTTTGCCGGCGACGCGCGGGTCGGATCGGTCCCGCTGCTGCCGGCGGCGGACAGCGCAGCGCGTGGTGCTGCTTCACAGTCGGGACGCACAGTGCTGCGGCGCCGCTTTACGCCGCACGCCGCCGATCGTGGCGCGCGTCGGCGAAAGTGCCGCAGAAGCTGGGTGTGGCCAGCATCTGGCCACCATCCGCCAGTTCGTCCGGAGCACTCGGACCGCTGTTCTCCTTTCTAGCGCAAGCCAGGAAATGCCGACGGTTATATGGTGGTAACCGAGTTACCAGAGTATTGTGTTCCCAGGCTATTACGATCGAGGGCGTTTGTCGACACGCCACAGTCTCCAGAGGATTATTGGCTCAAGCTTACGGTACGGCTTCCATTCGTCAGTCATGAAACTTGCATAATGGGCCTAATGGGAGACACAGATAGTGCTCGCTAGTGCTCGCTAGTCCTCTATAAAGGGAAACAGTTAGTCCTCGCTCCCACCGTTTCTGAAGTACATAATGTTATGGGTGACTGAGAAAAGTTATTGATATTTAACTGGACCTGCCTTTATGCCGAGGGCGGCGGGTTTTCGCCGAATAACTTTGCTCCTTGTAGGTATTGCAATTGACTGACAACAACGCCGTTCACAATTCATTGAAAAGGGCTCAAATCAACTTTTCAGTTAAAGGGAATGTTTCACCTTTCTGGAAGTTGTCAAATATACGCCGGTTGTAGTGGAAAATATGAAGTAGTGCTGCTGAAAACGATGGTAAAATTTGTTTTCTCGAAAACTTTACTTAACTTCTAAAAATTAAGTTTTTAATATTTGGTTTTATGACGTCATATTGAGCTATAGACCGCCGCTGATAAGCTGACCAAAGTGGGATTGGCTGAAAAAGTGGCTGTCAGCCAATCAGCAGCTGCACCAGCCTGGAATCATTTTGCAAATGGTAAATTAAATTGCTTAAAAACGGTTAAGTCTTGGCAAAAATGACCTTAGTAATTTAGACATTTCAATAACGGCCCAAGATAATGGCTATCTCAGTTTAAAACTAATACAAAGGTGAAACATTCCCTTTAATGATGAATCGAAATGTTGTGCTTTATATGCTCGCGTGCAGACTGTTGCACGGAATACATTTCCGTCGCACATCATTAGGAAGCAGAAGCACTATAGATATAAAAGTTCGGGCCACTACTAGCCCATCAAACGGTAACTGCGCATGACGACTTGCGACTGTTGAGTGACTGGCGTCCAGCCAACACCAAACCAACTATCCCATACTCCATGCCAGTAGTAATGAACACATATGGCATTGTATACGAGATCCTTCATTTTGCCGCATAAAATGAATGCCAACAAAAACATTGAAATGCATTACAAATAGGTAAATAACTGCTCGTGGAAACTAATTGCCAATGGCGCCGCCACTTTCCGAAAGTTGGGGACGTATAGGCATTCTGAAGTCGATTCTTTCCAGGCAACGCCCGTAGACGTAATGTTAAAATCCGAAACTGTTAGGGGACGCGTCCACCATCATACTGCTACTGCTACAGCCGCCCTGGGGCCCTCTGCTACAGCCGCCCTGGGGCCCTCTGCTACAGCCGCCCTGGGGCCCTCTGCTACAGCCGCCCTCTGCTAACAGCCGCCCTCTGCTAACAGCCGCCCTGGGGCCCTCTGCTAACAGCCGCCCTCTGCTAACAGCCGCCCTGGGGCCCTCTGCTAACAGCCGCCCTCTGCTACAGCCGCCCTGGGGCCCTCTGCTAACAGCCGCCCTCTGATAACAGCCGCCCTGGTGCCCTCTGCTAACAGTCGCCCTCTGCTACAGCCGCCCTCTGCTAACAGCCGCCCTGGGGCCCTCTGCTAACAGCCGCCCTCTGCTAACAGCCGCCCTGGGGCCCTCTGCTAACAGCCGCCCTCTGCCACAGACGCCCTGGGGCCCTCTGCTAACAGCCGCCCTCTGCTAACAGCCGCCCTGGGGCCCTCTGCTAACAGCCGCCCTCTGCTACAGCCGCCCTGGGGCCCTCTGCTACAGCCGCCCTGGGGCCCTCTGCTACAGCCGCCCTGGGGCCCTCTGCCAACAGCCGCCCTGGTGCCCTCTGCTAACAGCCGCCCTCTGCTACAGCCGCCCTGGGGCCCTCTGTTACAGCCGCCCTGGGGCCCTCTGCTACAGCCGCCCTGGGTCCTCTGCTAACAGCCGCCCTGGTGCCCTCTGCTAACAGCCGCCCTCTGCTACAGCCGCCCTGGGGTCCTATGCTACAGACGCCCTGGTGCCCTCTGCTAACAGCCGCCCTCTGATACAGCCGCCCTGGGGCCCTCTGTTACAGCCACCCCGGGGCCCTCTGCTACAGCCGCCCTGGGGTCCTATGCTACAGCCGCCCTGCAGCCCTCTGCTACAGCCGCTCTGGGGCCCTCTGCTACAGCCGCCCTGGGTCCTATGCTACAGCCGCCCTGCAGCCCTCTGCTACAGCCGCTCTGGGGCCCTCTGCTACAGCCGCCCTGGGGCCCTCTGCTACAGCCGCCCTGGGGCCCTCTGCTACAGCCGCTCTGGGGCCCTCTGCTACAGCCGCCCTGGGGACCTCTGCTACAGCCGCTCTGGGGCCCTCTGCTACAGCCGCCCTGGGGCCCTCTGCTACAGCCGCCCTGGGGCCCTCTGCTACAGCCGCCCTGGGGCCCTCTGCTACAGCCGCTCTGGGGCCCTCTGCTACAGCCGCCCTGGGGACCTCTGCTACAGCCGCTCTGGGGCCCTCTGCTACAGCCGCTCTGGGGCCCTCTGCTACAGCCGCCCCTGCAGCCCTCTGCTAACAGCCGCCCCTGCACACCCCGACCGGATGTGATGCAGCCATCGCGCCGTGGCGGCCCGACGCAGCTGTACCAGCGTGGAGACTGGCCACGCGGCCGTGCCGGTCCCGGTTCCGTTGCGGAGATTGTGTTGAGCCTGGCCCGGGACCAGGGATCCCCGGTCCCCGGTCGGTCCTCCGGTCGGACGCCGCACCGGCCCGACCGGCTGAGCCGGGCCCGGTCCGTAAACAGGCCACCCAGGGGCCACCGGAAGCGGTGTCATTGGCTGGGACATCCGGTCTGACGCGCTGAAGGCGGCCCGGCGCGGCGCGGGTCGGAACCGCGCCGCGAGGGACCGTCAGCTGGGATCAGCAGCCCTATTGTAGTGTTATTGGTGGTCCCAGCCCTACTTCAGTCCCAGCCGTCCTTCAAACTGGCATCAGTGGTCCCACGCCTCATCACAGACGGTTCCCGCCTGTCCGCTGTAATCACATGCGTTTCGGGGTTCCCCATTCCAGATATGATCCAGGAAATAAAGCCCTACAGTGGGCCATATTTATACGTCAGCACGCAGCAGCGAATAGAGCAGGCACAACGGCATTAAACGCAATGCATCATATATCGATGACTTGAGACCCGCCCAGATGCAACACCAACAATCAGGACCAGTCCGCAGTCAGAAACCGAGAGTAGCCCATGTTTCACGTCACGGCTGAGCCGCACACTCCACCCACAAGCTTCCCGCACAGTTCGCAGGCAGCAGATGACCCCTACCGTGCCATCGCAGCACTTACCATGGTCACGGTGACCGCGTCTGAACGCAACTCAGCGGTGTCCGGGACCGCTGGAGCCGTGTCAAGCGCTAACAACAGACAGGCACGAGAAACACCACAGAGATGCGCGGAACACCTTCTCTCCCGGCGTCCAGCGCAAGACTGCCCGGCAGAGGGCGGCGCGGGACCCACGCGCAACGCGGGACCCTGCGCGGGACGGCGCCGCGCGGCGCGGCCCGGACTCAAACCGCCCAAGGCCGCCCCGGCCAACCAATCGCCGTCCGCCGGCCACGCAGGTCGCGGTACAGGGCAGTACTGTCCAGTGTCCGCACTCCGCACAGTTCAGTGATCGACATTACTGTGTACTGACGCACCAGTACTCAGCACTCAGCAGTCACCGCCAACAAAGGGCAGTACCTACTCTGCAGTCGCCAACAGTCAGCACCAGGGACGGGGGACGGATCCAAGGGGCAACCGCGGGGCCACGGCCCCCAAAACGACAGAAACCGGTCGACAATGGACACACTGATTTTACAAGAAAATCTAAGCAACTTTTTCTGAAGAATGTCTATTGTAAATCTGTTCATTAAGCAGTACAAGTGAAATTCCATGAGTCCAATATGTCGTTTTTTTGGCATTTAGCCTCTGAAAAGTGTCTTGACCGCTTCGGGTTCGCCAGAGGAGGAGATAGTGTAATACACACAAGATGAACAGAGACAGCGAAATAGGGAGGTATACATACCTGAGGCCCGAGTGCGGGAGTAGCGACGGCAAGGAGCGGCTGTATTAGGGTGCTTAAATACAGCTGAAGGATAAGTCTGGGCCACAAATATAAAACTCATCGGATTTTCGTTTTCCTGTGCATGAATATAACAACTTTAAAACAAACCATTCAAGTTGCTTGGGTTTTCTTTAAATCGGGCAATATGCCAATTTACGGCCGATTTAAGGCGGCTGGGGGAATATGGCCGGGGCCCATTTGACTTCCTTGAATCCATCAGTGGCCAGTGCCAAAATATGTAGGTGCTCTTTCATTCCGAAACGATATCAAAGACTCTGTTTTTAGTCATAGTCTACTACAGTCACAGTGCTTAAAACCGTTAGCGAAGACCGCTTATCAGGACAGTGTTCACCTGCTCCAATCACCAAGAGCAGCTGGGCGTATTCTCCGCCCTGCGCAGAGTTGCCTCTGCTGCTGGCCGGCGCTGCCTTTGTCCATGGCTGCGGCCGCCCCCGCCAACAGGGGACCTCCTCCGACCCCCGGACCTGGCGGACCGCACTGCAGTTATCATGACACTAATTGCTGACATATATGTATATGCGGTAGTGCATTCACGCTTAACATGTCACCATCAGGCAAGTCATTTTGATATATTTTGAGGGCAACAAAAGTTTCAGAACGCTTCAGGTCACATAGATATGACGTCTGTTGAAAAGGTCTGCACCGTTGCATGCTGAACGGGATGTACGTTCGTGTTGCTGTCAGCCGTGTCGGTCTCATATGTAGCAGCAGTCGTCAGTTTCGACTTAAAATGGACAGTATGGTTACTAACTCACTGGGGAAGGTCATACTAGGTCACCGGAGGCCCGTCTGTCCTCAGTGGCCTGGCCTGACCTCACCGGAAGGTCATACTAGGTCACCGGGGGTCCGTCTGTCCTCAGTGGCCTGGCCTGACCTCACCGGAAGGTCATACTAGGTCACCGGAGGCCCGTCTGTCCTCAGTGGCCTGGCCTGACCTCACCGGAAGGTCATACTAGGTCACCGGGGGTCCGTCTGTCCTCAGTGGCCTGGCCTGACCTCACCGGAAGGTCATACTAGGTCACCGGGGGTCCGT
This sequence comes from Chirona hameri, assembly GCA_036785665.1. Lineage (NCBI taxonomy): Eukaryota > Metazoa > Arthropoda > Thecostraca > Balanomorpha > Balanidae > Chirona > Chirona hameri. The sequence continues at coordinate 132,031 of JAXIVJ010000175.1, forward strand.
CTGTCCTCAGTGGCCTGGCCTGACCTCACCGGAAGGTCATACTAGGTCACCGGGGGTCCGTCTGTCCTCAGTGGCCTGGCCTGACCTCACCGGAAGGTCATACTAGGTCACCGGGGGTCCGTCTGTCCTCAGTGGCCTGGCCTGACCTCACCGGAAGGTCATACTAGGTCACCGGGGGTCCGTCTGTCCTCAGTGGCCTGGCCTGACCTCACCGGAAGGTCATACTAGGTCACCGGGGGTCCGTCTGTCCTCAGTGGCCTGGCCTGACCTCACCGGAAGGTCATACTAGGTCACCGGAGGTCCGTCTGTCCTCAGTGGCCTGGCCTGACCTCACCGGAAGGTCATACTAGGTCACCGGGGGTCCGTCTGTCCTCAGTGGCCTGGCCTGACCTCACCGGAAGGTCATACTAGGTCACCGGGGGTCCGTCTGTCCTCAGTGGCCTGGCCTGACCTCACCGGAAGTTTTAAACGGCATTTACCGCCATTTGCTCCAGGAAATCGACCCGCAACAATTCAGCATCATCGTGACAATCATCTATTACAATGCCTTTGACATTTTCCAGCCTGACCTAAGCTGACCTTATTTGACCTGAGGTGACCTTTCTCTGGCATTGACCTGACCTTGACCAAAGTATGGCCTGTGACGACTCATTTCACGTGAAAAGACGAGACGGATCAATTGCTGACCATTCTCACCCAATTAGAGTAACATTTTAACTTGTTGAGTTCAAAGAAGAGCAACGAGGAAGGTCTTTGACGTCAAGGGTCACCGAAGAAGGTCAATCCTGGGTTCTTTGGAACTGGAGAGACGATAGATGTCGAATATCGTTGGAATCATTACGATCTGGGTCAGGTACGTAGCCAGGGTCCAGGGGGGGGGGCGGTGCCTCGAACGGGCCCCTTCCCGAGCGTTGAAAGGGCCCCTTTCCCAAGCGTTGAAAGGGCCAAACAAAAGAAATGAAAAGGCGCATTACAAGCATGGAAAATGCAGTATGACAGGTATGGCATGGGTCATACCAACTTTTAGGAGCTAGAGTTAGCAAACTGCCATGTCAAGTTTGGAACTAGCGACACCAATTTGGAATCAGCTATATCAACTTGGAATATTTTTAAGATCAAGACCTGGAAGTTTAAACAAATTGCGCCGCGGAGCGGCGCGAAAATTTTGAGTCTTATGCCCTGGATATGCATTCTCATCAATGCGTCGCATTGCGTATGGTGCGGACCTCTAAAAATGCTATATTGTGCGTTTAAAAGTGCGGTCAAAAAGTGCTAAAGTGAACTATTTTGCCCAAGTATATAGGAAAGTAGCAACATAACACATAAATGCGGCTAGAAAAGGGCCGTTTTTTTTCTAACCCGCATATAATTGAATTTGTAGTTAAATTGCGCCGCGGAGCGGCGAAAAAATATTGAGTTGTATTCCCTGGACAACTGCATTCTTACCGTTGAAAGGTCCAGGGTCCCTTCAGATCGTCTAGGGGCCCGTCCGACCTTTTCAACGCCCTTCCGACCTGTTCAGGGACTCATCTGGGATCCGCGAAGCGAAAAGACATGATGTGGATTGTGGAGTGGGTGATATATATAAAATACAAAGAGGGCTTACTCTACAAGAAAAAAAATCGGAGCTTTCGGGTATATTGTAACACCCTGACCAAGGGTGTTACAATATACCCGAAAGCTCCCCTTTTAATATTTGTATCGTGCAGGTAGTCCTCTTTGTATTTAATCTCCATCTGGGATCTCTACGTGCTTTTGGCCCTTCCGGTCTGACCAGGGACTTCTGACCTTCCAAGTTCCAAGAAGCCCCCCCCCCCACCCCCTTGTGTGTCAAGAGGTCCATTCGGCCCGTTCAGAGGTCCTTCTGACCTGGCCAGGGGCTGCACTGGCTGCTTTGCCGCCCTGCCGACTTGCCCAGGGCCCCTCCAGTCTGGCTAGGAACTCATCCGGCATGTTCAAGGACCCTTCCGACCGGCCCAAGGACCCTTTCGGTCTAGCCAGCTTTGCTTTGTATATGTATATGTATATGTATTAAATCAGACAACATCCACAGTACAGTAGCTATTCTGCGTCCACGTCATATTACAAGGCAAGAGCATCAAGATATGGGACTAGAGGTAAAACACATACATACAACAAGCATTCATGATAAGCAAGTGCGCCGCCGAGCACCACCACGTTACACGCCATACAGTACGCACTACACCGACTCAGAGAGCAGCAGCTGCTTAAGTCTGCGCTTGAAAGGCGCCATTCTGAGGTCCCTAAGGTCTGGTGGAAGACCATTGAACAAAACACCACAATGGACAAAACGCCTAACCCCAGAACCCGTCTTAGCTCGAGGGCATGACAACTGCCCAGTCTGTCTGGTGTTATGCACTGTCGAGACATAGGAGAACATTTCGGCGATATCATGCGGGAGACCAGTTGCGAGCACAGATTTTAGCAAGAGTCAGAGCTGATGGTATTTGACCAGTTGCTCAGCACTAAGCCACCCAAGTTCATTTAGCACTCCGGATATATGATCGTGTTTACGGCGACCGCTTATGACACGAGCACAGAAGTTCAGAAGCTTTTGAACCCGATGCATCTGCGTTTTGCCACAGGTGCCGTAAACAGACATGCAATACCGTATCGAGCTTACTACAAGGGCGTTCACAACAAAGGCCACGGTATATGATGGAAGGACGTGCCTCGAGTGAGATAGGGCGATCAGGGCACCAGTGCACCTGGCGACCAGTTGACTGATGTGGTCATCAAAGGAAAGGTGTCTATCCATCACTAGACCAAGATTTTTTACTGTACGGCTTTCAGTTACAACGGATGTGCCAAATTTGATTTCGATCGGGAGGAGATCACGCAACGTATTTTTGGTTCCAAAAACAATAAGCTGAGTTTTTGATGTGTTTACTTTCATAGAATTAGAGCTGAACCAGTCCGAAACCACGGCAAGGGTGTTCTCCAATGATGAAATCAGTGCTACGATGTCATGTTTTTTGCCGGTTTTCCAAATTTGGACATCGTCTGCGTATTGAGCAATTTCAGCGCCATGAGCGTGCATGGCAAGATCATTGGAAAAAATTGAAAACATAATTGGACCCAGTGCTGTCCCCTGATACACCCCCATGGTGTTGGGCAGGGATGCCGATCGCACAAGCTGACCGCTTCTGTCACGGGTTTGCACCTGCTGGGAGTGATTGGCTAGATATGACTCAAACCAGCGCGTGTCTACATTGTACAACCTAAGTTTGGAGAGCAGCGCGTCATGGTTCACCACATCAAAGCATTTTGAAAGGTCAGCTAGAATAAGTATCGTAATTTCAGTGTTATCCATACCAGAGAGAATGCGGTCCGAAAGCACCGTGAGTGCTGTTTCGGTCGAATGGCGCCGCCTGTACGCGTGCTGAGTACTCGAGAACAGGCGGTGTTTTTTCAAAGTACGCGTTGAGTTGATGGTGAACAACACGTTCAACAATTTTGGCTATACCCGGTACAACAGAGATCGGTCGGAATTTGGAGGGATCAGACACGTCGGACGTTTTAGGGAGAGGCGTGACAAGGGCGTGCTTCCACGGCTGCGGCACCGAACCGGCGGTCAAACTAGAGTTAACAATATCGAGCAAGACGTGCCCAAACCCATGGAAGCACTGCTGCAACATGTAAACGCTAATGCCATCAGCTCCGCAAGATTTAGACGATTTCATGTTAGCGAGAGTATAAAAAAGTGATTCAAGGTTGAACTTGACAGGTCACAGGTTGAACTTGAAACGAGCATGTCAGAACACGCGGCAGTAAAACGGGCACAATCCGGCTGGGCGGAGGTACGGCAGCGGCAGTAGTGGGACCGACATCGACAAAATAACGGTTGAGCACGTCAGGCTGTACATTCAGGACTGTGCCAGCACCAGACTTACCACCCCCAATGATTGGCTTGAGGCAACGCCAAATTGAGGACCGGTTAGACTCGGCAATACACCGATGCACCTCGTCCCTACAGTCACGCCGAATCGCAGCCCTACACTCGCGGTTCAGCGCTTTATAGCGCGTGCGATCGCCGTTAGCCAGGGCTACACGGCGGGTGGCCAACAAATCGCTTGTCTGGGTTGACAGGTGCGGGGCAGCGGGGTTACGCAACCGGACACGGCGCGTCGGGGCAACCGCGTCCAGCACAGAGGTGAAAGAAGTCACAAAATTATCCCACTTCGTCGATGTCAGGCGCTCAGTAAAAACATTAGACCAGTCACAGCCATACAAGGTACGGTTGAAAAGATGAAAATCAAGCTTGTTGAGACAGCGTGAAACGGTAACAGTTGCCCTCGGTCGACACTTAGCCACGGACACAACTGCTCGCGACAAGTTGTGCGGGCTATAGTGACAGTGAGTTACACCAGCGCGCAGAAAACAGCCAGCACGACTAACGGCTATGCAGTCTAGCAGCGACATAGCAGGTCTGTAAGTTGGAACTGAAGAATTGCACATGTGGAAATCATACGCGCCAAATAACTCCCTCAGGCGCGAACCCTGAGCTCTGGGCGATCTGTCCAACTGGTTGAGATTATGGTCCCCCGCCAGTGCCACCAGGCCAGGATAACGCAACACAATAAACTGGACCTGGTGTTCAAGGTCATCTAAGTCCGCGGTTACCTGCGCCACAGAGTTAGTCGGGTGACGATAAAAAGAACCAAGAGTCAGGCACCGATGGGAAGCACAGCTGATCAAAGTCCAGATTACTTCGAGGTTGGATGAGCCGGTTAACGAAGGCACATCGAGAACTTGTACATGTAGAGAGTCACGTACCAGGACGGCGACGCCTCCCCTCCCCCGCGGCAGTCGACTGGAAGCGGGCCTGTCACGCCGGAACAGCTGGTACCCGTTGATGTTCAGAAGACGCAGCGGGACGCTGGGAGATAGCCAGGACTCACTGACTGCGATGACGTCGTACTGGTGGACGTCCAGTCTCAGCTCCGGCAGCTTAGGCTTCATCGATTGCACGTTCAGCTGTGCAATCAGCAGCTCACCGGGTCGCGTCTCACCCCCCGGCCGCCGCCACCTGAGGCCGCTCCTGCAGCCTCGGCGCCGTGACCTATTTCCTCGGCGCGTGCCTCGCCGCGGGGCGGGGTTGGGGGTAGCGATCAGCTGATCGGCACGGCCGCGGACGGTCACAGCGGTCGGGTCAAGGCCAGGGGGAGGGGCAAAGGGGTCAGGGCGGCGTGAGAGTCGCGAGGAGCGCCACGGGTCCGGGGCAGCAGCAGTCAGGAAGGCGGCGGCGATGTCGCCTTGTCGCCTTGCGACATGCTCCGAGGGCCCTCCGACCTGCCCTGGGGCCCCTATGTGCTGGCTAGGCCCTTCGACGTGTCCAGGGGGTCCTCTGACCCGCTCAGGGACCCTTTCGGTCTAGCCAGGGACCCTTCTGACATGCACAGGGCTCTTTTGAACGTCTAAGGGGCCCTCTTGTCTTTCAGAGAGGGCCCTGGTGGCACAAAGAGCCTCTGAAGTGCTCTAAGCTCTCTAAACACCACGCTTCCGTGGTTAGGAGCCCATGATATCGCGCTTCGCGCGGTCTCGTTTGCCCTTTTCGGCGCGCTGCGCGCGCAGAAAAGGGCCCTCCTGGCCTCCAATTCCGAATTTTGACCTGATGTGACCTGACCTTGACCTGAGCTTGACACTTACTTCACGTAAATGAAGGCAGGTGGTAAAATGACTATCACTATCGAATTATACATGTAAAATGACACATACAACATCTGTTGCATGACTCGTAAATATTTTGCGCATAGTGATCTTTTGTGACCTGACCTTGACCTTTGCCAACAATCTCACTTTAGCTCATGCGGGAGCGGGATGTGTATCATACCTTTGAGAACACTTTGGGTGATTATGGTCGCCATCGAAGGCCTTGGGTGGAAAGTATGGGCTATGGCCCATACACTAAAATACGTTGATTTTATCCTTTTACCTGATTGTGACCTGACATGTGACCTTAATTTGAAATTGTTGCGTGTTCGTTAGATTTACCTCATTGAGAGCTTTCGAATGCCGCCTGGCACGTCTCGCTGGGATCATTGGTTCGGAAGATAACCAGGGGGCGTTTAACGCCCCCCACCCCAGTCAATGGCGTTCGGCTGATACCTCAGTCAATGGCGGGGTATAAGTCCTTCGAGAGGCAAGAATAAGCAACTACATCGAGCTGGGTCATGCACAGAATATGTGGAGGAGTCGAATGATGTAGAAATCGTAGTGTCAACTTGTGTCCTACATTGTTATTTCCATGTTCGTCAAAAAATAAAGAAGTCAATTTTTGTTTTGCCGTTTGCAACATTCCTCAATCGAAGATAGTGGGTACTAAAATGTAATATAATTACGAGCGAGCGCGAAGCACTCGCTCGTCTTTCCGTGGTATATGGGAAAAATCTGAATATGAGCGGCCCGGCCCGGTCCGGCCCGGCCCGGCCCGGCCCGACCCGTGGCGACGCTTTTGAGAAGCTCATATCTCTGCAACCACACGTCCGATTGACAAGCTGACTTCTTTGCTGAGCAGCCCCATCCAACCTACTCTGTTTGAGACCGGTGCCGACTCATGTGGGTGAATACCACTGCGCGTGGCGCGTGCCACGTGAGGGGTGTTGAAAAGTCTTTTCTCGCAACAACTCTGCAACGGCTGAGCCGATTGTGTGCAAATTTGGTGTATGGTTAGGGACCTCTCAGCCGTCAATTTTCCACAAGTCGGGGGTGGGGTGCCTCTGCACGTGCGCACGTGCACACCCCTATTTTATATATCAGGAACGGCTGAACCGATTGCGTTCTAATTTGGTGTGTGGTTAGGGACCTCTCAGCCGTTGCCTTTCCACAAGTCAGGGGTGGAGTGACTGCACGTGCGTACGTGCACACCCCTATTCTATATCTCAGGAACGGCTGAGCCGATTTTGTTCAAATTTGGTGTGTGGTTAGGGACCCCTCCGCCGCCGCCTACCCACAAGTCATGGGTGGGGTGCCTCTGCACGTGCAGTCCTTTTTGTATCTAAGGAACTACTTGCCCGATCGGATTGAAATTCACCATACATTTATTTCGCGCTCGCTCGTTCATCGCCAACTACGGCGCCTTACTGGTATTTAGGAAACATATGAATATGAGCGGCCCGGCCCGGCCCGGCCCGACCCGTGGCGACGCTTTTGATAAGCTCATATCTCTGCAACCACACGTCCGATTGACAAGCTGACTTCTTTGCTGAGCAGCCCCATCCAACCTACCCTGTTTGAGACCAATAGCGACGCATGCGGGTGACTACCACTGCGCGTGGCGCGTGCTGCGTGAGGGGTGTTGAAAAGTGTTGTCTCGCAAAAATTCTGCAGCGGCAGAGCCGATTGTGTGCAAATTTGGTGTGTGGTTAGAGACCCCTCAGCCGCCAATTTTCCACAAGTCAGGGATGGGTGCCTCTGCACGTGCGTACGTGCACACCCCTATTTTATATCTCAGGAACGGCTGAACCGATTGCGTTTTAATTTGGTGTGTGGTTAGGGACCTCTCAGCCGTTGCCTTTCCACAAGTCAGGGGAGGAGTGCCTCTGCACGTGCGCACGTGCTCACCCCTATTCTATATCTCAAGAATGGCTGAGCCGATTGTGTTCAAATTTGGTGTGTGGTTAGGGACCTCTCAACCGCCAGTTTCCCACAAGTCAGTGATGGGGTGCCTCTGCACGTGCGCACGTGTACACCCTTATTCTATATCTCAGGAACGGTTGAGCCGATTGTGTTCAAATTTGGTGTGTGGTTAAGGACTCCTTCGCCGCCGCCTACCCACAAGTCATGGGTGGGGTGCCTCTGCACGTGCGTACCTCTGTTGTGTATCTCAGGAACTACTTGCCCGGTCGGGTTGAAATTCACCATACATTTATGTCGCGCTCGCTCGTTCATCGCCAACTACGGCGCCTTACTGGTTGTAATGTATGCACGTTGCTGTGTTCCCAATGAAAGTGGCTATCCAACCATGTATTAGTTTTTGGCTCAGTCGGCTCAGTACTGACTCAGTCATTGGCTGTCAGTCAGGGCTGGAGATCCTGTGGGGGCGGGGGGGGGGAGAGGGGTCCCGACCCCCCCTGGGCCCCCGGATGTTAAAATTGGGAAGTCCAGGGGGTCCAATAAAAAAATGAAAACTGGGTGGGGGCCTTATTGAGCAGAAGAAAGCGGACGGTCATAGGTCAGAATGGGCCCTACACATGCCAAAATTGGAGCTTATAAACCGAGTTAGCTGTCTTCAAGTCGGCATGGGTGATCCATGCCGAGTTAAAAACGACCTGATGGGGCCCTCGGTCGGCCAGAGGCCCTCGGTCGTCCTGAGATGGCCCTTGGCCGGCCTGAGAGGGCCCAGAGTCAGCCTGGGGGCTCACAGTCGTCTTCAGAGGCCCATAGTCGGCCTGAAGGGGCCCTTGGTCGACGTTAGATGGCCTTCGGCCTGCCTAAGGGGGGCCCACAGTCGGCCTGGGGGCCCACAGTCGGCCTGAGAGGCCCTTGGTCGGACTGATATGGCCCTCGGTCGGTCTGAAGGGGCCTTTGGTTGGCTTGAAGGGCCCTCGGTTAGCTTAAGGGACCATCGTTCCGCCTGAGGGGCCCTCAGTCGACCTTAGATATCCTTCATCCGGCCTGAGGGGGCCTCAGCCAGTGAGAGGGGATCCATAGTCAGCCTGAGAAGCCCTCGGTCGGCATGAGATGGCCCTCAGTCGGCTTGATGCCAGAGGGACCCTCAGTCGGCTTGAGGGACCCTCAGTTAGCCAGGAGAGCGCAATACCTCAGTCGGTCTAAGGAGGCTCTCGGTCTTTCTGGGAGGCCCTCAGTCAGCTTGAAAGGGTCCTCGGTGGGCACGCGGGACCCTCGGGCTTCCTGAGATGGCTCTCGGCCGGCCTAAGGGGCCCTTGTTCGACCTGAGAGGCTTTCGATCCATATGAGGGGCCCTCGCTCGGCCTGAGATGTCCCTCGATCGGCTTGATGGGGCACTTGGTCAGCTTGAGGCCCATGGTTGGCCTGAGCGGACCCGGTCGGCCTGAGGGGTTCTCGGTCAGCTTGATAACCCTTGTTTGGCCCGATGGGCCTACGTCGGCTTGACAGGGCCCTCGGTCGGCCTGAGAGTCTTCGGTCGACTTTAGGGGGCTCTCAGTCGGCTTGAGGGGCCCTTGGTCGGCCTGGGGGTCTGAGGACCCGAGCGTATTTCGGCCTGAGGGTCCCTGGTCTGGTTTGAAACGTATTTTTAAGACTTTATCGTGCCCAATGCCTGCCCGAGATGGCCCTATACCAGTCTGAGTGGGCCCTCTCAATCTGAATGGGCTTTATGTCGGCCTGGGAAGGCCTTAATTCGGTAAGACAGGACCCTCAGCGTCTTTGAGAGGACCATCGGTCGATCTGACAGAGCTCGCCGCCGGTCTGAGGGGTCTTGCTGGGTCCTCCAAGGTCAGACACGTAGCCAAGCGGGGGGGGGGGGGCGGCGGGTGCGGCCGCACCCCCTGGAGGCCAGGAGGGCCTTTTACGGCGGCGGAGTGCCCTTTTCGGCGCGCGCAGCGCGCCGAAAAGGGCCGACGAGACCGCGCGGAGCGCGGTATCATGGTCTTTTTACCACGCGAAGCGTGGTCTTTAGAGAGTTTAAAGCACTTCAGAGGCTCTTTAGGGCCGCCAGGACCCTCTCTGAAAGACCAGAGGCCCTTGGACGTTCAAAAGAGCCCTGTGCATGTCAGAGGGGCCCTGGCCAGACCGAAAGGGCCCTGAGCGGGTCACAGGGCCCCTAAACACGTCGAATTGCCCCAGCCAGCACAGAGGGGCCCCTTGGCAGGTCGAGAGACCCCTGAGTATGTCGGCAGGGCGACAAATCAGCCAGCACAGTCCCTTGCCAGGTCATTAGGGCCCCTGAGCGAGCAGGTCGGATGGCCCTTGGACAGACCCCAAAGGGCCCCCGGGAAGTTCAAAGGGCCCCTGTGTCGGTCTGAGGGGCCCCTGACCAGACCGGAAGGGCCCCCTAGGTGGGCCAGGACGGCCCCTGAACATGCCGAATGGGCCCCTAGTCAGCACGGAGGGGCCCCAGGGCTAGTCGTAGGGCCCTCGGAGCATATCGCAAGGCGCAGTCCCTTGCCAGGTAAGAAGGGCCCCTTAGAAAGTTGGAGGGCCCCTGGACAGACCAGAGGGTCCCTGTAAAGTTAAAAATGCCCCTGTGTAGATCGGAAGGGCCCCTGGGCGGGTAAGAAGGGCCCCGGAACATGCCGAATTGGCCCCTAGCCAGCACGGAGGGGCCCCAGGGCTGGTAGGAGGCCCCCCTAGCATGTTGTCAGGAAAACAAAGCAGCCAGTGCAGTCCGAGTCGCTGGGCAGATCGGAGGGGCTCCTGGGCAAGTCAGAGGGGCCCCTGGCTAGACCGAAGCGGTCCCTGTGCCGGTCGGAAGGGCCCTTGAACATGCCGGAGGAGTTCCTAGCTAGACTGGAGGGGCCCCTGGGCAGGTCGGAGGGGCTCCTGAGCATGTCGGCAGGGTGACAAAGCAGCCAGTGCAGTCCTGGCCAGGTCGGAAGGACCTCTGAACAGGCCGAATGGGCCCCTTGACACACAGGAGGAAGGTCAGAGGAGTCCCTGGTCAGACCGGAAGGGCCCAAAGCACGTAGTGATCCCAGATAAAGATTAAATACAAAAAGGACTTACTCCACAATACAAATATAAAAATCGGAGCTTTCGGGTATATTGGCACACCCTTCGTCAGCGATTAAAAGGCATTATGTTGCCGAATGCCTCTTAATCGCTAACGAAGGGTGTTACAATACCCGCAAGCTCCGATTCTTATTTGTATTGTAGAGTAAGCCCTCTTTGTATTTAATATATATCACCCACTCCACATCACGTCTTTTCGCGGATCCCTGAACAGGTCAGAATGGCGTTGAAAAGGTCGGAGGGGCCCCTAGACGATCTGAAGGGACCCTGGGCCTTTCAATAGTAAGAATGCAGTTGTCCAGGGAATAAACCTCAAACGGCGCAATTTAATTTCAAATTTAATTATATGTGGGTTAGAAAAAAACGGTCCGTTTATCGGCGCATGTATGTGTTATGTTGCTACTTTCCTATAAATTGGGCAAAATAGTTTACTTAAGCATTTTTTTAACGCACTTTTAAACGCACAATAAGATTTTTAGAGGTCCGCACCATAAGCAATGTAACGAATTGATGAGAAAGCATATCTAAGCTCAACATTTTCGCGGCGCTCCGCGGTGCCATTTGTTTAAGGGTCTGTCTTGAGCTTAAAGAAATATTCCAAGATGGTATAGCTGATTCCAAATTGGTGTCGCTGGTTCCAAAGTTGATATGGCAGTTTGCTAACTCCAGGTCCTAAAAGTTGGTATGGCCCATGCCATACCTGTCATACTGCATTTTCCATCCTTGTAACGTGCTTTTTTATCCATTTTGTTTGGACCTTTCAACGCTTGGGAAGGGGCCCTTTCAGCGCTCGTGAAAGGGGCCCTTTCGAGGCGCCGCACCTCCCTGGACGAAATCCTGGCTACGTGCCTGTCCGAGGTCTTCTACTTTTGGGAAAAATGGTCAATTTCCCTCCTCAAACGAAACATCAAATCGGTATGCAAATGTATGTTTTTGCCTCTCCCAAAAATCACGACTTGAAAATCTCTTTATTTTCTCCCGCTCAACAACTTCTCGCTGGCGCCCCTCCCCTGGTCAACAACTCTTCCCTGTCCCCCTCCCCCGCTCAGGAACGCTACATTCGCCACTACCCCGAGGGCCCCTTGTATTGCGGGGGCCCTGTCGCTGGTGGGTCCCCTCCGGACTGGACCCCCAAACTCAAAAAGAGATCTCCAGCCCTGCTGTCAGTACTGATGCATTTAAATGCAGGGCATCAGCATCATTCTCAACAGCACGTACAAAATCACACAATAGTTGACTTCAGGTCAGTTTTCTTACTTCAAAGCATACATATAAAGTGAAATGAGTCCCATAACATGAACATACGAACAATTTTGCATCATTCGAGTACGGAAAATTGCAAGAAATAGATACAAATATTTTAAATTAACCCGCGAGTTACTGGGGTATATTTAATAACGCGACTTACTGGGGAGGCTATTTTTTGCCACCCCCCTCGGATCTCCGGAACTACTGGACAAATTGCAACAATTAAAACGGCATTAGATAGCCCTGGGAAATTTATCCAGGGCCTCCTAATATTGTTGACCTCAAGGTCACCGATGACGTCACAGGTCAGGTCAAGTACAAAATGTTTGACCGTGTCAAAAGGTCTCGATGGATGGAATTGTCGCGCAAAATTGCGATATTTAACGCATAAGCAGTCGATAAATCGGTATTATTCGTGTGTCTGACACTTCTAAGTAAGTACAATCCTAAGCTGTTTATAACTCTGGGTCAGGTCAAGGTCATCCGAGGTCACGAGGTCAAACTGCAGATTACGATCATTAGGCGTTGTGACACATGTTTATGGGTTTGTTTTTCGTCTAGAACGCGGCAAATGACATTAGAACATTGTTTGTTCCATATAAATAGAAGTAAAAAGCAAAAAAACGGAAATGCTTTTTTATGCATAGTAATGATGTGAGAGGTGGTCGATTTTTGTCATTTAAAGGTCATAAGTCAGTCATTTTTGAAGATATCGATTTCAAATTTGGTACACATATTCACCGAACACGTTTCGATCACATTTATTTCGGTTTTTGGATAACTCGGATTTTTTGTTGTTGAAAATATTGTTTACAAAAAATGTATTTGGATTTCTCATAATTTTGAATTTAAACAAAACTCAAAAATCTGAGATGGCAGTTTGATAGCCCGGTCTATGGTTAAAGATTTGATTTAAGACAATTTAATTTATCTCAAACATTGTACCTTTGACAGCATTTTCGGCAAACCATTATTTTTCAACAAAAACAGAAGAACATGAGTCACTCTAACGTCATTCCCTGTTGACCCGGGGGGGGGGGGGGCGCCCCCTATCTTCAGATAGCGGGGTACAGTACCCCATATCCCAGCAACCTTTCGCTGGAAAAAATGTACTCCGTGTATATGATTTCCTTCATGAGTCGCCACGGGTGGAGTTCCCTATTCAGATGGTGGGGCGACTGCCCCACCAACTTTGATTTTTGCCCCACAATTTGTGTGTTCTGCCCAGGGGCGTAGCCAGCATTTTTCAAGACAGGTGCATCCGGTCGGGGGGCCGTCACAGGAGGGGGGGGGGGGGATAGTCCCCATAAATATCCGAAACGGCATTTGGGCCCATTCCAGGCCTGAGAGGGTCATAGGCGTACCCAGGATTTCGCCAAGGTAGTGCCCGCGGCCAGTGTCATGGGCCCCCGGAGCGTCAGGGCCCCTTTCCAAGACTGCGGGCCCTTTTACCCCTACCCCAGCGAAACAAATGTTGTGCTGGGGGTTGGGTAAATAATGCAAATGCGTTGTTGAGCGCGGGGGTAAATAATGCAAATAAAAAGTTAATATCAGATCCGACATGTTTTAAAGTCGTGATTTGAAGGAAGGGAAAGCATCCTGAAGGTTGAAACGGTTCCTATCTGGCTTAAAAGAGACCTCTATGCACGGGTGGAGTTTCCTATTCAAATGGTAGGGCCACTGCCCCACCAACTTTGTGTTTTGCCCCACCAACTCTTGTCAGATTTAGGTGTCATCCGGCATTAAAATGGTCCTTTTCAACTCAACCAAGCACATCACAACCAAGCAAAATTACATTTGCCCCACCAACTTTCTTGCAAAAGCTACACCCATGCCTCTTGGGTCTGTTGGGCCCACCGATGCCTTGGAAGATCGGTCTTGAAGGGCCTAGCAGGGATCCCCACAGACACTGGCGGATCCAGCCGTCGGTTTTGGGTGGGGCCAACCTTTTGTGGCAAAAAGGTAACCCATTTTTTTTTCTCCGCGGATTTGGGCCGGTCACCTTATTTTGGCATTCGAGCATAAGAAATTCACTTTTCAAATTCACAAAAGAAGTTTTTATTTTCTTTTTTTTGGGGGTTGAAAAAAAGAACTGTTTGAAATCCGAAATGCCATTTTGAAGAAAATGTAATTTTCTTTCTTTCGAAGTTTTTATTTGCAATTTGCAGAAAAAAACTATTTTCTACGATTTTTCAAACATTTATCGTTTTACCACCAAAAATGGCATGACATGACGTCATTAAAACGTCATTATCTCCAAAAATACTAAAACAATTTCATTGCGATTTGGTGAGAAGTCTTAGACTTGATGCAGAATAATGTATTGCAAGTTTTACGTTGATATCTATCATAGTTTTCAGGTTATTGAGAAAATCCGGGACCCGGGGCAGATACTTCTTATAAGGCTTCAGCTAGAAGTACCTATCTCAACCTAGGTACCTACCTATAGTTTGTTTATTTTGATTACACAATTGCCATTCAGTTACTGGCACTAGGTCCAAAAAAATCAATTTATTGAAGCGTCAATTTTTGATGCAAAGTGGGTGGAGCTTGTCATAGGCACTGTACTTAAGGATAACCAAAATTGACACAATTATTGACAACATTTCACTAGGGGACCCTCGGTGCATCTCAGGGAGCTCTCGGTCGATCTCAGGGGCCCTAGGTCGGGCTCAGGGCCCTCGGTCGATTTGAGAGGGCCCTCGGTGTATCTCAGAGGGCCCTCGGTGCATCTCAGGGGCCCGCGGTGTATTTCAGGGGCCATCGGTGTATCTCAGGGCCTTCGGTGTATCTCCGGCACCCTAGGTGCATTTCAGTGGGCGGTCGGTCGATCTCAGGGGCCCTCGGTCGGTTTCAGAGGGCCCTCGCCGATCTCAAGGGCCCTCGGTGCATTTCAAGGTCCCTCGGCCGATCCCAGGGGCTCTCGGTTGATATCATGGGCCCGCGGTGTATCTCAGGGGCCCTCGGTCGATCTGAGTGGGCTCTCGGTCGATCTGAGTGGGCCCTCGGTGTATCTCAGGGATTCCTTGTTCGATCTCAGGGGACCCTCGGTCAATTTCAGGGGCCTCGGTCGATATCAGGGACCCTCGGTGTATTTCAGGGCCCTGGATGTATCTCCGGGGCCCTCGGTGCATCTCAGTAGGCGGTCGGTCGATCTCAGGGACCCTTGAGATCGAACGAGGGCTCCCTGAGATACACCGAGGGCACACTGAGATCGACCGAGAGCCCACTGAGATTGATCGAGGGCCCCTGAGATACACCGAGGGCCTATGAGATCAACCGAGGACCTTCTGAAACCAACCAGGGGGCCTCGGTTGATCTCAGGGACTCTCGGTCGATCTCAGGGACCCTCGGTCGATCTCAGGGGCCATCGGTCGATCTCAGGGGCCCTCGGTCGATCTCAGTGGCCCTCAGCGAATCTCAGGGGGTCCTCGTTCGATCTCAGGGGGCCCTCGGTCGATCTTAGGGGACCCTTGGTGCACCACATGGAGCCCTGGGTGCCCTCGGTCGATCTCCGGGGGTCTCTGTCGATCTGAGGGACACTCAGTCGATCTCAGGGGCCCTTAGTTGATCTTAGGGGCACTCGGTGCATCTCAGGGGGCCCGGTACATCTCAGGGGGCCCTCGGTGCATCTCAGGGGCCCTCGGTGCATCTCAGGGAGCCCTCAGTGCATTTTAGTGTGCCTTCAGTCGATCTCAGGGGCCCTCGGCCGATCTCAGGGGGCCCTCTGTGTGTCTTAGGGGGCCCTCCGTAAATGTCAGGGGGCCCTCGACGCATCTCAGAGGGACATCTGTATATCTCAGGGGACCATCGGTACATCTCAGGGGCCCTCGGTCGATCTAAAGGGCCCTCGGTACATCTCAGGGGTCCTCCGTGCATCTCGGAGGGCCCTCGGTGTATCTCAGGGGCCCTCGGTCGGTCTTAGGAGCCCTCAGTCAGTTTCAGGGGGCCCTAGGACGATCTCAGGTGACCATCGCTCGATCTCAGGGGGCCCTCGGTGAACCTCAGGGCCCTCGAGCGATCTCAGATGTAGTTCTTCATCAATGGGTTGGGTTGTGTTATGGGTTAAATGGGTTATGATTATGGTTAAATGGGTTATGTTATGGGTTCAATTATGGGGAAAAGTGTGGGGGGGGGGGCAAAACATATGGTTGGCCCCTCCACTTTAAAAAGTGGGGGAAATTGCCTCCCTGGCCCCCGTGTTCCTTACGCCTATGGTCAAGATGGTTTAGTCATCCGAAGATTACGGGTTCGAAGTTCCTCGTCAGACGTATTTTTAGCCGTATCACATTTGCTTTAATACAAAATAAAAGACGAGGCGAACCACAAACATGGAATAATTTCCCAGAAAAAAACTTTCATACAAAACGTCAACAATCGATGTTCCGCTGCGCACAAAGCTTAATTGATTATGTATCAATATATGATCCACCTGTTGTGTGTGCGGCAGAGCTCGGTAAGATTCCATCAATCATACGAATATGTAGGTATACATCGTAAGCGACTCCACTGATGATTTGCACGCTGGCTACACACAGCTATATTTAACCGGGCTTCAATTGGTTCCTTCACAAACAACCTCTTGCCTCTCCACAGCTCATTGAATGGATATCACGAAAACACAGATCACTTTTAAACTCACCAGCTTCCTCTCACTTGTGACTTTAACTTAAAATTCAGGAAATAAAGTTCAAACCGTTTGAAACACAGCCACCAATCACTTACAAGGTGGCATGATGAGCACACCAAACTACAAAAGTGCACAAACTTTCAACTGATAAAAAAAAAATCATCCTTTCTCAATTTTTTTTTATTTTCTGCGTGTCGATTCTGCGTGTTCTAGTTACACTTTTATGACTGCGTTTCTATTTTGGGATTTACCGTACCGATATGGGACTTTCTCATTTCGTTTAGTGGAGCCTGCACTGTGTATTTACACGAAGATAACATTTTTATGGATGTGAGAAAACACAAAGTCGACCTGATTAAACGCAAAAGTGAAGCGATAAATTGCAAAAGTGCGCAGTGGAGCCCGGCAGTAACTGTTCAGCTGCGATAGGGGTAATGCCCTGCCGGTCCGACCCAGCTCACCTGAACTCGCGATTTCTCGGCTCTCTGTGAGCGTCATGCCCAGAAGGCATTGCCCCAGCTGACCCGGCCCGCACGGTTCAAACCACGTGACCATTGCCTAACGCTAGCCTTTACGCAGGAGCCCCATTCATTCAACCGACCTCCACCAATCCCAGTCGCGCAGCTGCTTCGAGATCGCTGAATGGTCGCGTGCGGTCGTGGCTGGCTGGGGCATCATAGGCGTATGTAGGAATTCAGTTACGAACTTAGATGATAGATGGCTCTGAAGATTGTTCGCAAATTGCAGAAAATTGGACGATTGGAAAATAAAAACCGTGCGATTCATATGTAGGTAGACAAAGCCAGCGACCAGCACATACAATTGCAAACGATTCCGCCAAACGGTTCAGGAGATATAAGCGATTTGCTGACTAGCCACTAGTACCTGCCATTACTTTTGCAGTGACCTGTACCTTATACCCTCCCGGATAAAGACAAATCGTTTTTTTGGCGAACTGTTTCCTCCGTTACCTAGTACCTACCTCGTTTTTATTTTGTGCGACACCTATAGGTAAAGTACACAAGATCTGATACCCACTAATGCACAGGATATAGACAAGTTTGTTTCTCTCTGGAATGCATAACTTACAAACATATCAGTTGCATTCACCTTGCAAACCATAACACGGTCTGCCTGCATAATGTGTAGATTGCAAAATGTACAGAGATGTCCTTAGAAATGCAAATGCGATTGTTCAATGAATAACAAAAAAAGATTACCAACAACATGTAGCCACATAACACACGTCATCTTGCATTAAGCTTAGGAAGATTCCAGCCAGCCATCTTAAATGCGTGGGCTGTGGCATTCGCCAGTTTGTTGTTATCCTTCCAGACCTTCTATCCAGACCTTCCAGACCTTCCAGACCTTCTATCTTTGTTTTTGATCGACGCACGTCTGTTGGCGACGGTTTGGCCGAGTGTGGGAGATGCCGAGCAGGATAGCATGCCTAGTCCGGTATATCCCAGCAATAACCAGTCAAAGGACCTGTCGTCGGTCACGAGGAGAGACAGCTGCCCAGTCCGGTATCTCCCAGCAATAACCAGTCAAAGGACCTGTCGTCAGTCACGGGGAGAGACAGCTGCCCAGTCCGGTATCTCCCAGCAATAACCAGTCAAAGGACCTGTCGTCAGTCACAGGGAGAGACAGCTGCCCAGTCCGGTATATCCCAGCAATAACCAGTCAAAGGACCTGTCGTCGGTCACGAGGAGAGACAGCTGCCCAGTCCGGTATCTCCCAGCAATAACCAGTCAAAGGACCTGTCGTCAGTCACGGGGAGAGACAGCTGCCCAGTCCGGTATCTCCCAGCAATAACCAGTCAAAGGACCTGTCGTCAGTCACAGGGAGAGACAGCTGCCCAGTCCGGTATATCCCAGCAATAACCAGTCAAAGGACGTGCGTCAGTCACGGTGGAGAGACAGCTGCCAGTCCGGTATCTCCCAGCAATAACCAGGTCAAAGACCTGTCGTCAGTCACAGGGAGAGACAGCTGCCCCAGTCCGGTATCTCCCAGCAATAACCAGTCAAAGGACCTGTCGTCAGTCACGGGGAGAGAGACAGCGCCCAGTCCGGTATCTCCCAGCAATAACCAGTCAAAGGACCTGTCGTCAGTCACAGGGAGAGACAGCTGCCCAGTCCGGTATCTCCCAGCAATAACCAGTCAAAGGACCTGTCGTCGGTCACGAGGAGAGACAGCTGCCCAGTCCGGTATCTCCCAGCAATAACCAGTCAAAGGACCTGTCGTCAGTCACAGGGAGAGACAGCTGCCCAGTCCGGTATCTGCCAGCAATAACCAGTCAAAGGACCTGTCGTCAGTCACGGGGAGAGACAGCTGCTTAGGAAGGGGTGACCACCAGTCGCCACCAGGGCGCAGCCGGGGGGGGGGGCAAGGGGGGGATATTGCCCCCCCCCTACGGGTCACAGGGGACCCCGCCGATATTGGCCCAGATACCATCTGCATCAGCTAAATGGCTTCCAAATAGTCACAGAGGAGCCCTCAAACTAGGCAAGAATCACTCCGGTGCATGCCAAGAGCCCTCAGATGACACTGAAGGGCTTTCGAAGCCGGCCCAGGGGGCCTCTTGGGCATGTCCAGGGGACCATTGAGCCCACCGAGGAGCCCAATAAAACTGTCCAGGGGCCTCTCGAGCAGGTCCAAGGCCCCATTGAGCCCACTTAAGGGCGCAAAAAACATGCCAGGGACCTCCTCGAGCATGCCTGGGCCCATTGAGCCCACTCAGGGGCCCAAAAATATGCCCAGGGTCTCTAGAGCATGTCCACTTGTCCATGGGCCAATTGAGCCCACCCACGGCCCAACAAACCTGCAAAAATGGCTCCCGAGCATGCCCAGGGGCCCATTGAGTATGTTCAGGGCCTCTCTAGCCTGACAGGGGCCCATTATAGTTTTTTTTGGGGCCTCTTGAACCTGCCCAGGGCCTATGATAGTTTTCCCAGAGGCCCATCAAGTCTGTTCAGGGCCTCTCGAACCTGCCCAGGGCCATTAGAGGCCTGCCCAGAGGCCTCTCGACTTGCCCAGGGGCCCATTTAGTCTTTTCAGGGGCCTCTCGAACCTGCCCAAGGACCTCTCCGAGCTTTCCCGGGCCCATTAAGTCTGTGCAAGGGCTCTTGAACCTGCCTAGGGGCCATTAGAGTCTGTTCAGGGCCTCTCGGGTTTTCCCAATGGTCCATTGATCCTGTTCAGGGGCCTCTCGAACCTTCAGGCTATTAGAGTCTGTTCAGGGTCATCTCGGCTTGCCAAGGGGCCATGAGTCTGTTCGGTGCCTTCGCGAGCTTATCCAGGATGGCCATTGCGTCTGAGAACGGGGCCCTCGAGCCTGCCCAGGGGTTGCTAGCCGTCGTCCTGGAGCACCTGCTATAGCTGGAGCGCCTGCTAGCCGTGGTCGGCGCGGTCATAATTGAGCGGTAATGTGCTGTACTCTGACCCACCTGCAGACGTGCACAAAGTGTCACGACTGTCACGAACACGAACACAAAACGTAAAATGGGCCACAATGACTCTCAGCATGATTTATATCTCCAACTTTCAAACTTCATTTAATAAGTGAGGGCACCGTCAATGGTAGCGTAGTTTATTTGGAAAAAAATAATGCCAGTCACCTAACATTCGTCTCGTACAACTTGACTCCACTGGGAGCCAGTGGCGACGCGTCCTGTAATATTCGCATTATACGAATATATGCTTTGGTCGTAATGTAGAACTACCCCGCCCCCAAGCTTTTTCTTGTTTTAAACATTAGGCCTGTAGGCGTTGAACGAAAGAATCAGATATTAGGAATCTCACCCCCCCCCCTCCCCCCCAGCATCACCCAGCGAATCGGGGTCGGCCGGATGCGCATCACCACGAGACGAGGTTTATCAAAGTAACAAAGCGAGACAAATCGGAGATGCTGGCTATTGTCGCTCTCCCATCCATTACAGCAGTGTAATATATGATACTTCCCATGAATGGTTAACTCGAAAATCAATGTAAAAGAGTTCGAAAGCTCTCGACAATGACATTCGAAATTACTTCATGTATGTTTTTGTTCAGGTCAATATTGAGGTCACCAAAGGTCATCAAGGTCCAATTTCCAGTTTTAGGACTTCGCTTCGAACAAACCCAAATATCTCGGAACTATGATAGCTAGGAAACAAACGAAAAACAATCGAAAACTCTTTAAAAATGTAACCGCGAAAAATTAGGGTCTTCATCTTTTAGCAGTTAAGGCTTCAGAGGTCACTAAAAGTCACGAGGCATTTTTCCAAAAAGTTGTTCGTGAATAAATTTGTATCTGTTAAACATAGAGCAATAATAACACCATCGTGTTTGTCTCGTCAAGGCGCTTCGACACATATTAGTGGTGATAGGTCAACTTCAAAACTTGACCTCAGGTCAACGTCATTTGGTGACCCAGGAAGGTCATGTTGCATATGTGGCGACGCAACTCGACGATGCAAACACGGTGGTGTCATTCGCACGTCTCTATTTCTATTATGTCAAGAGTTATTGGCACACAAGTGCTGGTGACCTCAGATGACCTTAGCTGACCTTGCAAAGGGTCACTGAGCAACAATGGCGCCTGGGTCATCAAGAATGAGCTAAAATAGCATGATTCTGAAAGAATTGGCCTGAATCTAATGCATATTCTCTGAAAAGGAAGCATTTTTATATTTTCCCATTAACTTATAATGGGTCACAAAATTGCCTAACTGTAGGTCCCCGAAAAAACAAAATAACTTATGAGCCTATGAAATCCTGCAAGTTTCAAATCTCTGGGACAAAGACTCAAAGACAAAGCTCTGCACGATCACAAACATTTTGGTAAGGTCACTTGACGGGACTGATCAGGGCGCAGCTAGACCTTCATAAACGGGGGGGGAAAGCCCCTGGGAGAGGCCCTCACCCCAACAAATATTCCTGGATATGAAAAACTCTACGGATTTCGCCACTTTAATTTTGTGAGGCCCCTTTTTAACAATTTGTCTTCGCCTACTTTTGATGAGCTGGATTGGACCAGGACCCTCAGTAGGCATTGCACTGAGCGTATTACTAATTTGTATTGTTACTACAGGAGAGAAAACATATCTTAGCTGACAACAGGTGG
Source organism: Chirona hameri (assembly GCA_036785665.1). NCBI lineage: Eukaryota > Metazoa > Arthropoda > Thecostraca > Balanomorpha > Balanidae > Chirona > Chirona hameri. The sequence goes on from JAXIVJ010000175.1 coordinate 153,687, forward strand.
GGGTCGCTTTTGAGTGTGGGGGCGCTGAAATGACGAAAAATTGTACCCCCATTTTATACGTGTATTTAACATTTGAAAGCAGTGTCTGGTGTCTGGCAGAGGTCTCCTTGACGCTAATTGCTGGCCCCAGGGCCCACTCCCTTCATAAAATATTCACTTTTAAGTTTCAGCACGCTATGTGTTTAGCTAGTTTGCCGAGTTCCGAAAAAAGGCGACGCGAACGCAAAGACGAGAAGATCGCACCCGGAAGCTGCTCCAGCGGTGCACAATTTGGCTGGACCGAAGAGCTAATAGTGGATACAGGCCAGGACCATCTCCCCAAGCCATCTCACCTCACGGTCTGGTTCCAATATTAACATTTCGTTTTCCAGGACGTAAAATAACATTTTCACGCCGCTTCCTTCGGATGTGTCACATCCGTAGTCATCGTCATAACGAAGCCATAGTCATCGTCAACGGTTCGTCGTAACGCTTAATTGAATGAATGGCATGTTTAGCTTATTATCCTCTACAAGGCTTATATTTCTGGGTTTTATCAGGCAAAACCATAAAATTCCGCGCAGCTTCGCGGCGCTCACGGACAAGTACAGTACATACCTACCTCTACAGAATAACATGAAAATCCACATTCATACAGACAGGACCCTACTGAGGGTCCTGGTCCAATCCAGCTCATCAAAGTAGACGAATAACAATGGTTAAAAAGGGGGTCTCACAAAATAAAGTGGCCCACATCCGTAGAGTTTTTCATACTCCAGGGGTATATTTTTTTGGGGGTGGGGATTGCTCCCAGGGACACCCCCCCCCCCCCCCACCCACCCTTTCCGAAGGTCTGGCTGCTCCCTGGTCGCCACAGCCAAGCATTACTGGATCTCACTGGCTGTCCGCTTCCCCGGGTGTCCGTCCCGGCACTGAACTCAATAACAACGGCTCCCCTGCGGGGCTCGGGTCCCCTGCGGGGTCCCGGGTCCTTGCTGCCCACCCGTCACAACAACCCACTACTGCTGCCGCGCGCCTCGGTAGTGCTGGGAATTCCAGAGAGCGATGGCCGCGGTACATGCCACTAGATCAATTACACCACGAACTGTGTGCGTTGGAGAGAGAGAGAAGAGAGAGGAGAAGAGTGAGAGGAGAGAGAGAGAGAAGAGAGAGAAGAGAGAGGAGAGACAGAGAGAGAGAGAGAGAGCAAGAGAGAGATGAGAGTGAGAGAGAGAGAGAGGAGAGAGAGAGAGAGAGAGAGAGAGAGAGAGAGAGAGAGAGAGAGAGAGAGAGAGAGAGAGAGATGAGAGAGACGATGGAGAGAGAGAGAGAGAGAGAGAGTGAGACGAGAGAGAGAGGAGAGAAGAGAGCGAGAGGAAGACGAGAGAGTGAGGCGAGGAGAGAGAGTGAGGAGAGAGAGAGAGGAGAGGAGATGAGAGAGATGAGAGAGATAGACGAGAAGAGAGAGAGAGAGAGATGAGATGGAGGAGAGGAAGAGAGAGAGAGAGGACTGAGAGAGAGAGAGAGGATAGAGAGAGAGAGAGAGAGAGGAGGAGAGAGAGAGAAAGGGGAGAGAGGAGAGCGGAGATGAGGACGACGAGAGAGACGAGAGAGAGAGAGAGTGACGATGGATGAGAGGGAGAGAGAGAGAGAGATGAGAGAGGAGATGAGAGAGAGAGAGTGAGAAGAGAGAGAGAGAGAGAGAGGAGAGAGAGAGAGAGAGGAGAGATGAGGAGAGATTGAGAGAGGAGAGGAGAGAGAGATGAGAGAGGAGAGAGAGAGGAGAGAGAGAGAGAGAGAGAGAGGGAGAGAGAGAGAGAGAGAGAGAGAGAGAGAGAGAGAGATAGAGGAGAGATGTGAGAGAGAGAAGAGGTGAGAGAGAGAGATGAGACGAGAGAGAGGAGAGAGATGGAGAGAGAGAGGAGAGAGAGAGATAGAGAGAGGGAGAGAGAGTGAGATGAGGAGGAGACGAGAGAGAGAGAGAGAGAGAGAGGAGAGAGAGAGAGAGAGAGAGAGAGAGAGAGAGAGGAGAGAGAGAGAGGAGAGAGAGAGAGAGAGAGAGAGATGAGAGACGAGAGAGAGAGAGGAGAGAGAGAGAGAGAGAGAGAGAGAGAGAGAGAGAGAGAGAGTGAGAGAGAGAGGAGAGAGAGAGATAGAGAGAGAGAGAGGAGACGATGAGAGAGAGAGAGAGAGAGAGAGAGAGAGAGGAGATGGAGAGAGAGAGAGAGAGAGAGAGAGAGAGAGAGAGGAGAGGAGGAGAGAGAGAGAGAGAGGATGAGGAGAAGGGGGGAGAGAGAGAAGAGAGAGAGAGAGGAGCGAGAGTCGAGGAGATGAGATTGAGAGAGAGAGAGAGATGGAGAGAGAGAGAGAGCGAGAGAGAGAGAGAGAGAGGGAGTAGAGATGGAGTAGAGAAGAAGATGATGAGAGAGAGAGAGGAGAGTGAGAGAGAGAGAAGAGGAGAGAGAGAGAGTGAGAGTGAGAGAGAGAGAGATGGAGTAGTGGAGGGAGAGAGAGAGAGAGATGAGAGAGAGGAGAGAGAGAGATGAGCGGAAGAGAGGAGTGAGGAGGAGAGAGAGAGAGACGAAGAGAGAGAGAGAATGAGACGATGAGAGAGAGAGAGAGATCGAGAGAGAGATGAGAGCTGAGTAGGATGAGAGGAGAGAACGAGTGTGGAAGTAAGGGATGAGACGAGAGAAACGAGAGGACGAGGACGAGAGAGAGAAGGATGAGTGAGAGGAAGAGAGAGAGATGAGGATTCATTTGAGAGAGAGAGAGAGGAGAGATCAGAGAGAGAGAAGAGAGAGAGGAGAGACGAGAGAGAGAAGAGAGAGACAGAGAAGAGTCGAGAGAGAGAGGAGAGAGAGAGAGAGATGAGAGAGAGGAGAGTGAGAGAGAGACGAGAGACGAGAGAGAATGAGAGAAGAGAGAGGAGAGGGGGGGCGAGTGAGAGACGAGGAAGAAGAGATGAACGGTGATCGGACCGAGAGGAGACGAGAGAGAGGAGGAGAGAGAGAGAGAGAGAGGAGAGAGGGGAGAGAGAGAGATGGAGAGAGAGAGACGAGGAGAGAAGGAGAGAGAGAGAGAGAGGAGAGAAGAGAGAGAGAGAGAGGAGAGAGAGAGAGAGATGAGAGAGAGCGATGAGAGAGACGTAGGCAGAGATGAGAGAGAGAGAGAGAGAGATGGAGAGAGAGGAGAGAGAGAGATAGACGAGAGATGAGAGGAGAGAGAGAGGAGAGATGAGAGAGAGAGAGAGAGAGAGAGAGACGAGAGAGACTGAGGGAGAGGAGAGAAGAGATGGGAGAGAGAGAGAGAGTGAGAGAGAGAGAGATGAGAGAGGGATGAGAGAGAGAGTAGAGTGAGAGAGAGAGAGGAGAGAAGAGGAGAGAGAGAGAGGAGAGAGAGAATGAGAGAGCGAGAGAGGAGGAGAGAGGAGAGAGCTGAGGAGAAGAGGAGAGGAAGAGAGGAGGAGAGGAGAGAGAGAGAGAGGAGAGAGAATTGGAAGAGAGGATGAGAGAGAGAGAGAGAGGAGAGGAGAGATGGAGAGAGAGAGAGAGAGAGAGAGAGAGAGAGAGAGAGAGAGAGAGAGAGAGAGAGAGAAGGAGAGCGAGAGAGATGAGAGAGAGAGAGAGAGAGGACGGTGAGGAGGGAGAGATAGAGAGAGAGAGAGAGAGATGAGAGAGAGAGAGAGACGAGAGAGAGAGGTGAGAGAGAGAGCGAGAGAGGGAGAGACAGAGAGAAGAGAAGCGAGGAGAGAGAGAGGAGAGGAGAGAGAGAGAGAGAGAGAGAGAGAGAGGAGAGAGAGAGAGGAGAGAGGAGAGAGAGAGAGAGAGAGAGA
>JAXIVJ010000175.1:162500-164009 GCA_036785665.1 Chirona hameri
GTTTGCATGAGAGGGGGGCGCTCGGGCCGCCTGAGGGGGCGCTCTGGCCCCTTGAGAGGGGCCGCTCTGGCCGCCTGAGGTGGGGACGGCTCTGGCCGCTGAGAGGGGTACTCTAGCCGTCTGAGATGGGGGCGCTCTGGCCGCCTGAAAGAGGGCTCTCTATGGCTGCCTGAGAGGTGCGCTCTGGGCGTCTGAGAAGGGTCGATCTGGCGCCTGAGAGGGGGCCGCTCTAGCCGCCTGAGTGGAGGCCCCCCCGCCCCCCTGCCTAGGACGCCTTGAGGGGGGCGCTCTGTCCGCACTGAGGGAGGGACTCTTTGGCCGCCTGAGGGGGCGCTCTGGCCGCCTGTGTTTCAAGGCCTCATCTTACATGGATTTGGAAAGGAAATAGTATCCGTTCACGAAAACACATGCTAATTTGGATCAAGCAATATGGCCAAACGTTTATATTTGTGATTCACAAAAGTGTATACTTCAACAGACCATATTTAGCAAGACTTGTAAATTGTCCAGATAGAAGCAAGGTCGATTGAAACCTGGCAGATCTTTAGATACAAATATATCATATAATGGATCAGACAAGCAAGAAAACATCCATTTCGTTAGACAAAACGGTTGTTATATTTATGCAGAAGTGAAAGTTTGATCCGATTTCTATCAGTTTATGAAACACATGTTTATGTTCCACTTCAATTTATCTGTGACGTTTCACGCATCACTATTCAAGCCAGTATGAACCATAAAATATGTTAAAAGCGCTTTGTGGAAACAAAAATTGGATCCGTTAGAATAGTTTTGTAAGAACGTTTTTTTGTTTTGTCAGCGTTTCGACTTGTTGTTGGAACGTCCTTTTTATCGGTATATTTTGGTATCCTTGGAACGGTTTTGTTGTAGAACCTTTTTTTTGCCGCCTCGTACGTGTTGTTGGCCACGGTTTTTCTTCGTATATTTTGGACAATGCAAAGGCCCCTATCGGCCCCGATGGGGCCGCATTTGAGCGATTTGTACGCGGATCCGTAGAACGTTTTTTCTTCTCTCGTTGGAAGTCTTGGACGTGTTTTTTTCTTCAGTGTTCGTACGTGTTGTTGGAACGTTTATTCTCCGTATTTTGACAATTGCAAGGGGCGGTGGCCGCGCAAATACATCGGAAAACTTATTTACGACTTATCTGCGATATGGTCTGGCGGTCCGGGGGTGGAGACAGCTCCCCCCCCCTAGGTCACAGTGGCAGGGAGCGAGATGCGAGCGGGTTGGTTCTAACGTGGGTCCCCTGTGGCCGTAATTGCTGTAAAGTTAGGTCAGGTTCGATTATGCTATAGCAATTTATCATTTCAATTTAGTAATCACAATTTTGTAATTACATTTTTTTGTATTCCAATATATTAATAACATATCGAACCCAGCGAAAAATTAGGGGACGTTGTCACGCTTCTGGAGCACTACTTCATTGCTGGCCCTATGACTTGTTTTATAATAACATACAAACCATAGATAGTGATGATTTACTGTTCC
>JAXIVJ010000175.1:164209-166709 GCA_036785665.1 Chirona hameri
CCACTACATTTTGTTCTTGGAAAGAAGAATAAAAGTGAGCTGTAAAAAGCAAGTAACTTGGTTAAAATAATTATGTATACAATTAGTAAGTACAAATGTAATTATTATCTCATCATTGCTTACACAGCTAGGATATTATTGTCCGTGGGCGAAGAGTTCGCTCACTGGTCCAGTAACGCTGCTTCTATCACATGCTTACATATGGAGCTTATCGACACAGCGCCTACGTTTTTTTTGACACAAACGCTGAATGACAGACAAAACATCTAATATATTCAGCAGGAGAGTTCTTACAAACCAGAGTATGCAGTAAGTTATTTCTCGACATGGCCTCAAAACTGGTATCTCAGCGCTAAAAATCCCATTATGAAAGTGACTGGTTTCCTTAAAACACCATATTGACCAAGGGCGCCGCCACCTTCCGAAGTTAAGGGGAACGGAAGGCATTCTGAAGTCGATTCTTTGAATGCACGCCCTAGGCGTAATGCTAAAATCCGAAGATGTTGGGGGGACATGTCCCCCCGTCCCCCCACCCCCCTGTGGCGGAGCCCCTGATATTGACACCCCCTGCAAAGATCACGTACTACCCCCCCCCCCCTCCGGGCAAAAGCTTCGATGTCATGGTGTGTCCTTATAAGTTTTGAAACCGTGGCGACGCCACTGCGTCCAGCCGTCCTCTCGAACAAAGCAACTCAATAACCTCTCCCGCAGCCGGCGTCTGATGCCCCGAGGGCAGCCGGCGGGCGGGTCCAGAGGCGACGGAGCCGCGAGCCATGTCAGCCGGCTGGCGGCGCGGCGGCGACCCGCAGTCAGTTCAGGGGAGGAGCACATAGCGGACTGACCACCCCACGTCACCGTCACCGTCACCGTCACCGTCACCGTCACCGTCACCGTCACCGTCACCGTCACCGTCCACCGTCACCGTCACCGTCACTATGTACTCGGTAAGTCTGTTCCCCGGTTGGTGATTTTAATAGAAAATAAATGCAGTTGAACAACGATTTTCTCCAGTAAAAGTTACAGTTTTCCAATGGTAGGGCATATTTTGATACGGAAATCTCGACTTTGTTTCTATTGTGTAGTGCATTGTTTGCATTCAATGAATGGAGTCATTTGAACATTTTTTTCGTTTTCTTTGCCGAGTGTCTTTTAACATGTCCCTCCTCTTAACCCTGACCCGTCACTCGGAACAGCCATGTTTCAATGGAGAGTGCTTTACTTGTTCAATGCAATGCAGTACAATACAAGTGCATATTTGGGGTCCACCAGTGGCGGCGGAAGGTATTTTCCGATGGGGGCAAAGAAACCCAGGGTGCGCCCTCGGGCCAAGCGCCCCCCCCCGAAATAAAAATGGCACGAATGATATCTCCTTTGATTTAGGCTACAATATTATACCAGTAAAACGCCTTTTTGGGCGATGATCGAGCGGGCGCGCCCTGGTAAAGCTAAAACTGGTTTGAAATATGAAACGGTACGGGAGCACACGTGTCATTGACTGTGTCCAATAATGAGTAACACATAACACATTCAATAGTTTTACCGTGGTTATACCCTAGTATGCATAGTTTTAGGAACGTTCAGCTGAATGGAGATGTACAAAGTAAATGGCGCTTCCCTGGGGACAAACTACATAACAACAACATGTATTAAAGTGAAATATTTACCTTTTTGATTTATTTATCTGCATTTTCTGTGACACCATGTATGGTTTGATATTGATCTTGCCTCAGCTTAAAAGTGAAATAACAACATTTTCTATTTACAAAAATTAAATTATGGGAAATTGACAAATATGTACTAACATATGGTGACGACAGAAAATCCATCACTATCTCTGGTGTGAATGTTATCGTGAACAAGTCATAGGGTCAGAAATGAAGTAAGTGCTCCAAGAAGCGTGACAACGTCCCTGATTGGTCAATGAAACAAAATCGCATACAGTAAATACGTCGCCGTCCCGGCCAAGTTAATCCGCGGGATGCATCACGGTTTTCTGAAACGTTTATTGATTGATTATGATAAACAGTTTAGATAAATGTTTCATGTGTGCGTTGTAATATATTAAATACCTGTTTGTTGACAATTGATGGGGAAAAACACACACATATATATATATATATATATATATATATATACTTTTTAAAAAAAAGTCGTGAACACTAATAGTTCTCCGTCCGGGGCCAGTTAAACTGCCGATTGCAATTGCACTTTTGTCAAAGCTTGTTGATTATCGTTAGGTACATATTTGTACATATTTGCAAAAGATAGAGTGCATGAAACATTATATGCCTTCATAATAATAACAATGCGTAGGCAGGCTAATTTTCGCTGGGTTCGATATGTTATTAAAATATTGGAATAAAAAAAAAATTATAAGTGCAAAATTGTGTTTACAAAATTGTAATGACAAAATTGTTATTACAAAATGGTTATAACATAATCGAACCTGACCTAAACTTACAGCAATTACGGCCACAGGGACTCACGTTTAGAACGCTCC
>JAXIVJ010000175.1:171709-179209 GCA_036785665.1 Chirona hameri
TTAATGCAAAACATCGCGCGCTGATGCCGACTTTCTCCTTCTATGACCTCGGTAGGCTGGCCGGGACCATTGACCTGTACCCTTTCGCCGCCGTGCGGGCGCACGGGCAGGACATCGACACCCCGTCCCTCGTTTCAGGTCATCCCAGGTACACACGGCTACGTCGTTCCCTGTCCTGTATCCGTCGAGCCACCCCGCCCCCTGGCCCGCATCAAGGTCAAGCCGGTACCACACCTGGTAAACAACGGCGGCATTCCCCGCTGGATGGGTCGGCGGCCTCTGTCCATCGTTACCATGGGAACAGCCCCTACAGGGTCTCGGCTCACCTATGACGCTCCCTCTGCACGGCCTTACGACTAGCTTACGACGATTCGTGAAGACTAGCTTAGCTTACGACGATTCGTGAAGCGTTGTATGTCATCGTTGTGGCCACATTCTCACTCACATCGTTAACACTAGCCTCGTCTCCGGTCACGTCCCTAGATCTTGAAATTGACAATCGTTCATCCTATTCAGAAATCCTCAAAATCACAGAAACCTCTAACTACCGACCCATTTCGATTTTACCGACTATCGCTAAGATCACTGAACGAGTCGTGTACGAGCAGCTTTTTTCATTATTTTGCATCGCATCATCTGTTTTCTCCTTATAGTCAGCATGGTTGTAGACTGAACCATTCCCACGACACTGCCACTACTACCGTAACTGACAAGTGTTTACTGCAATGGACACAGATACGTCACTCTCTCTGTCTTTTGATTTGTCGAAATGTTTTGATGTTATCCCGCACGATCGTCTTCTTAGCAAGCTGCGTCTTTACGGTGTAGACGAGCGATGGTTTAATAGCTATCTGGCCGATCACTACCAACAAGTGCGTATTGGAACGCCATCTGGCGAGCGTGTTACCTCTCGGCCGCTGCTGAACCCCCATCGGCACCTACCAGGGCTCAGCGTTGGGACCCCTGTTGTACTCGATTTATGCCAATGACCTTCCTCTGTATGCGAACGATGCGGACATTGTGCAATATGCGGATGACACCCAGGTTCTGATCTCTGGGAGGCCTGGCGATGTTGGTTCCCTTGTAACTTCAATGAGCAAACTCTTCTACAGCTTTCCCGATGTTTGGCAAAAATGGCCTAAAAATTAACGCAGAGAAAACACAGCTTATAGTTCTCGGCTCTCGTCAAAACGTTCAGCGTCTCCCGGCCGTCAGCATCAATTTCATGGGAACCACTATCGTCGGTCTCCACTGTGCGGAATCTGGGTGTCGTGTTTGATCAGAGAATGGCGTTCTCGGCTCACATCGATGACCTAGTACGACGATGTACCGGTACACTGTGTGGCCTCAGCCACAGTCGTCATTGCCTGCCACAGCCCACTGTGATCCGACTTGTGGAAGGGCTGGTGATTTCCCTGACACGCTACTGTGTGACCGTCTACGGAGCTACCAACAAAACTCAGCTATGTCGCCTTCAGCGAATACTCAACTTTGGAGCTCGAGTCATATCCGGTCGCAGAAGTACGACACATCAGTGACGTGCTACGGGAGCTTAAATGGCTCACAGCCGAGAATATGTTTTTGTATCACGGCCTCACACTTCTGAACAAGATCCGTGTATATCTGAGCCAGAGACACTTGCCCATGGTCTTATCACCAGACACGACATTCACCATCGCTCCACTAGGCAGTCGGATCAGCTTGTGACCCTCAGATAAGATCTGAGTCGGGAAAGCGCAGGTTTTTATACTCTATCGTGACCAAATGCAACGGCCTGCCAGCAGCCATGCGTGATATGCAGCCCTCACTTTTCAAAGGCGAGGTGCGAAGGATGCTCTTAAGAAGTCACTTTGGTGACGATGACTGATGTCTATACGTAAATACTGTGACACAATGTGACATCGTGCGCCTGCTGTGAATGCCTGACTCCAGATTGTTCGCTGCTTATGCTTTTATGACTCGAGGTGCAGAATAGCCGCGTTTCACGAGCTACCTCATGATGTGTATACATAGATCTTTTGCAGGGGTGTCAATACGGTGTTTAAAGGAAACCAGTCACTTCCATAATGTGATTTTTAGCGCTAAGATAGCAGTTTTGAAGCCATGTCCAGAAAATATAACTTACTGCATACTCTGGTTGCTGAAGTTGAAACTAAATGTCCAATACTATTGATATATATATATATATATATATATATATATATATATATATATATATATATATATATATATATATATATATATAATATATATATATATATATATATATATATATATATATATATATATATATATATATATATATATATATATATATATATATATATATATATATATATATAAATATAATATATATATATATATATATATATATATATATATATATATATATATATATATATATATATATATATATATATATATATATATATATATATATATATATATATATATATATATATATATATATATATATTAAAACTATTACAATTATTACAATAATGGAACCATTTTGTCCGTTTCATACAGGACAAAATAAAATAAAACATTTTTCTCCAATTTCCTCTTTCAGCACATAAATTTGACACATTACTAGTTAACTGAAATTGCTAGGTAAACACTGACTGCTCTTATCATTCTTTTTTAAGGACAGCAACACATTTTCGAAGCTGTTAAATGTTAAATTATCGCCATCGGTGGCCAATTTAAAATACATCTGAAAAACACGTTCTCACACATAATTTGCACATGCTGGCCGGAGTCGTCAAAATTTAACTGACTCCGACTCCGGCAAAAAACGACCGACTCCAATAGGACTCAGATTCCGACTTCGAGTCTGCAAGACTGCTCCCGACCGACCAATGGCTCTTTCAGCCAATGGCTCTCAGCCAACCACCAATGGCTCTCTTTAGGTCTGACAATGGCCCTCTTAGACATTAGACAAGCGTAAGGCACTCTCAGATGAGACGGTGGTCATCTCTGGACGACCAATGATCCTTTCAAAGAAGCGGAGGGTCCTCTCTTAAGGAGTTGGGCTCTCTTAGGCCGGAAAGGCGCCCCCCCCCCCCACCCTTGGACAATTAAGGGTCCTTTCAAACTAATAAACAGACCTCTCAGACAGGCATAGGGCCCTCTCAGGCATGATAAAGGTCATTTCAGAACGACAAGGAGCTTAAGGCTCTAAGGCCTGGAAAATACTGTCTCAAACCAACTGAGGCCGCTCTCAGACCGCCGTGTTCTTTCCGGTCTAGAGAATGGCCCTCTAAGACAGCCTGGGACCCGATCAGGCCTGGCAAGAGCCACTCGAGCCGACCGATGGCCCCCTCAGGCCTCTCAAGGGCCTCTCAAGTCGACCGAGAGCCTCCGAAGACCGACAGAATAGCCCCACAGGCACACTAGGGGACCCTATAGGCCGATCGAGGGCCACTCAGGCCGACTAAGGGCCCCTCAGGCCAACCGAAGGCCTCCTCAAGCTGACTGAAGGCCCCTCAGGCCGTAAAAACACCTCAAACTGACCGAAGGCACCTTAGGCCGAACAAGGCCTTCTCACGTCGACTAAACCAACCGAGGGTCCCTCAAGCCAACAGAGAGCCCACTAAGGCCGTCAGAGAACCCCCTCAGGCAGACCGATGGCCCCTTCTGGCCGCCCCGCCTGAGAGCCCCTTAGGCCGACCAAGGACCCCTCAGACCGAACAAAATCCCTTCAAGCTGGCTGATGTCCCCTCAGACCGAACGAGAGCCACACAGACCGACCGAGGGTTCCGCAAGCTGACCGAGGGCCCTCAGACCAAGCAAGGTCTTGCAGGCCCACTCAGGGCCCCCTTACACCGACCTAGGTCCCCTCAGGCATACCAAGGGCCACTCAGGTATACCGAGGGCCACTCAGGCCAAGCGAGAGCCACTCAGGCCAACCGAGGGTCTCTCAGGCCCACTCAGGGCCCCTTCATGCCGACCGAGGTCCCCTCAGGCATACTGAGGCCACTCAGGCCGACTGATGCCCCTCAAGCCGAAAAAGGGTCCCTCAGGCGACGAAGAGCCCTCAGGCCGACAAAAGCTCTCGGGCCGACCAAGGGCCCCTTCAAGCCGGCCGAGGTTTCCCTCAAGCGATCGAGAGCCCATAAGTCGACCTCAGGCCCCTCAGGCCAACTGGGCTCCCATACAGGCCGACCGAGGACCCCTCCAGGGCCGACAGAGACCCCCTCAGGCCGAAGAAGAGCTCGTCAGTCCGACTGGACACCCCTCAGGTCGACCAAGGGCCCCCTGAAGCCGGCCGAGGTTCCTCAAGTCGACCGAGGGCCTCCTAGTCGTCCGAGGATCCAAGGCCGATCAGGCCGACTGAGGCCCCCTCAGGCTGGCAGGGGAAACCCTCAGGCCAATCAATGGCTCCTAGGCCGACTGAAACTCCCTCGGGTGGACGAAGGACTCCCTAAGTCGATGGAGTCTCCCTCAGGTCCACCGAGCTCCCCTCCAGGCCCAACGAGGCTCGCTCAGGCTGACCGAGGGCTCGTCAGGTCAACCAAGGACCCCTCAGGCCGACCTCAGTTAACCTCCTAGAAGAGCCATGAACCCCTAGGCCCCCTGGTCACGATGACCCGATGCCCTTTGATGGCACAATCCCCTCGACGTTCCTCCGTGTCAAACTATTATTTTATCACGGATGTTGGATATTGAGGATATTGTAATACCAGGGAGCAAGAAAGGCTGCATAAACTATCGGCCTTATTTCAGGCAAACAATACATTTACAACCAATTACATTGCACACCATTTAAATAGAGCAGTCCGATCGCTAATTCGTCATGCTCCCGGCCTCCTATTCGCTAATGTGAACGCTTGAACCATGTATCTACGACTTGTTAGCATAATATAATAGATGCTACCAACTTACCCATTATATCATAATCGAAAAGCAGTCGCATTTGGAATCACAATGCTCGTATACTTCTAAGATGGAATACTCCTAAAATGGAATCACATCTTGATGAAATACGCAAAATTCGAAAAAGAACAATCTGTACGGGTAGTCCTTGAAATTTTAGACGGGCAAAAATTCAGGAAAACATGGGGGGGGGCGGAACACAATTGGGGGGCTCAGCTCAGCATGGGGGGGGGGAGCTCGGGCCCTCCCAAAGAGATATCAAGTTCCGCCCCTGGTTGTCGGTGCCAGGAGGAAGCCAAATACAGTTCAGTAAAATTGCGGCCTGACCATTTATGTTACTGGACTATAGACTAACACGAGAGTATTTTGTTTTGCTGCCTCACGTATTTCGCAATATCTCGTAAACTACCGCCAATATCGTCCCCAAACTTTCAGTACCCGCTTTCACATCAAGCACCGCTGACTAAACGGTTAAACGTTTTATCAATGACAAGGCCAAAATGGCAATGTCTCTTACCGTTTTCGCACATACTCCTATTTCGAACTCGAGACGAAAAGCGTTAAAATTTCATTCCAATTGGCCATTTGTACGTTCAAGTTGGGGAGGGGCAATAAGATGTTTTTTTTTTGCTGTTGGGCAATAAGTTCCATGAATAGAGGTAATTCGTCACGATTCGTCACAAATAGTCCATCTGAAGATAATTATATGTTTTCTTTATAACATTTCAGGTATCGATATCTCTAATTCTGCACCTTCAAATGGTTCCGCAAACTGGTACGGACAGTCCGTACAAGTTTTTGGAGGTTCGCCAACTTGTACGGACACTGTCCGTACTTTCCGTAGTGGTGGCGACGCCCATGATGGTTAATATTGACCAAATAGGTAACAGGTTGACTGTTCATACTACAGTAAATTACTCATTCTCACTGATTCAGTTTTGAAGTGCTTACTGTTGAAAACTTGCGACAGGCGTTATTTAATAGAGCACAAAGCTAGGCATATTTCAGACTGGTTATTGATTAAACTTTTTTTTTTGGAACGATTCAATCACGATTCATTTTGGAATCTGAATGATCCAATTACCGTTCCATTCACGGAGAAAATTGTGAGAATTGATTCCTTCCGATTCAAAGAATCAAAACAAACATTTTTAACGATTCACGTTTGATTCAACATTTAAATATATGTGGTTAATTTATGTCAAATCAATACAAATGGAAACATACATACCTATATATGATCATTAAAACATTGTTACAGCAATACTATTTCAGTATAAATGAATGCAGCCACTGGGACTGCATGTATTTGCACAATGCACAATTTACCAGTGTACTTGAATTGTTAAGAATCGTTATATCTTTTGATTCAATCAGCCTTGATTTGATGCGGGTTTTGATTAAATTACGATTCATGAATCAACAGATTGTGGTGAATCAATAATGTTTTTATTCAAGGAATTTTGATTGAACGATTCCAATCGATTAAATCAGTGTCAAATCAATAACCAGTCTGAGGCACATTAAAACTTTCCCAATTCACATTGATCGGCAACTCAAATCTTAAGCATGGATAAAGAAGTAAGTATGGATAGGAAACTCCGCCCACTTTCTATTGCTATCCGCGACCACGCGCAGCCGCTGCCGTTTCCCGTACTATGAAAACACCAGCTAGTATACCGCCCGCCCCGTGGTATAGGCCGCAACGCTAAGACGGCCGCCCCGTCGCATGGTTTCTCGCCTTCCGGTGATTGTGGGATGAACCAAATTAAGTTGAAATGCATTCGGGAAGCTCTCACAAGCACTTATGACATGTTGGTTCCGCCGATGAACATCATGCCTGGTAATTTGTGCCCATATATGAAGGAACGTCCCGGGGTAGGCCGCTTCCCGTACTACAAAAAGGACAGCTAGTACCGCTCTGTGGTCGCTAAATCGCGTATGATTCCTATCCATACTTACTTTATCCATGTTTTAAGTAATAGATCTCAAGCCCCAAACAGCGCACAAGTGACAGTTCCAAATTTTACGATAGAAGAGAAAGCAATTTATAGATGATCCTTCCTAAGATAAGATCCTAAAAGATGATCCTTCCTAAAACGTATTTTATTTCATTTTGGTTTATTTATTTAATCTTATTTTGTGTTATTTTACTTTATTTGTACATTTGTACAACAATGCTTTTAGACTTCGTATACGAAATTTGATTTGGACAATTACGTCAGGATTACGTCACTGATAATTTAGAAGCATCACTATAGCAACATTATCTGGATTTGCTTTCTGCTTTAAAATTAGTTTCCCAATTTAATGTCACTTTGCTACGTAAATGAAGTCCAGTTACCGTGGTGACACCGTTATTTCTCCCGCCAGCCATCCACCCTGCTGCTACTGCTGGGTCTGGTGACGGCCGTGCTGACTTCCAAGCTGGACCATCTCGGCCACCACCACGGCCAGCACGGCCAGCACGGCCAGCACGGCCAGCACGGCCAGCACGGCCAGCACGACCAGCACGACCAGCACAGGAACCACCGGGACCACCGGGACCTCCGGGGCGGCCAGCAGCCGGCCACCTTCCGGACGGCCGAGACCGCCCCGGAGCCGCCGGTCATCCCCATAGTA
>JAXIVJ010000175.1:184209-186709 GCA_036785665.1 Chirona hameri
TAGTAACGTTGCATGCTATATAATTTATAAACATGGTAATTACCATATGAGAATGAGAAAGTGGTCATTTCGGTGATGGATTCGCATGCATTACGCATTAACTGCGCAGATGCGACATAAGTGATACAATTAAAAATGAAAATTTGTATACAGTGGCATATGGTGTAACTTACAATATCGATAAGAGTCAAAGACCACGCACGAGTAGTTGTTTCCAGGATATATATTGCGAACCATAAAACATTCGGATAAAATTATAACTCAGGAACATTGGTAAGACATATTAATTTGCATATAGGTATTTCATTTTGATGGGTGGGTGAATTACAATGTTTCAATTTCGATTTGCCTGGCGATGCCAACCTTGACCTGAATCTGTATCATCTACACTAACACCCTGGCCTCATAATATTAAATGTCTGGCGTTTTGAATTTTGATGTGTCAGTGGTAGCAGTTGTTTGCCCAACTTGTGAAAAGTGAACTGCATATACAAAATAGTTATGAACCAAATAAAAGATTCCAAGAACTGCTATATTACTACGAAAACGACGCACGGAAGACAAAACGCACTTTCGGGCCGGCAGCGAAGTTTTGCGACAGCGGCGTAATGAAACAAATATATTCCATTAGGTATTTCGGTTCGTTTTTTTCTTCAAAGGATTTTGATTCTTTGTGCATCAAGAGGTGATTTCAAACAAACTTCATTTAAAAAGCACCTCATATTTTCCGCCAAATCAGGAAATATATTAACTTCCGGCGCCGGCCGATTTCAAGGAAATAAATAGTTCACCTTCGGATTTTTTTTTCAGAACACGATTTTATTATATTTTTAATACAGTTTCTTTTTTTCTTTTTAAAAATGGTCCTACATCGCGCCAATTCAGGACAGAAGGTTGTAAATGATTGATTTTATGGTGTGCGTTATTGGTCTGCGCATGCTCCATGGCAGTGCTGGCACTTTCAGACGGTACGGTACATCATATATGCGCCGTATTCCTTCGCCAAAAAGTCAAATATCTTCGGCTGGAGAGTCTTTTCAGCCAAGAAAAGTTCCAGATAAGGTTTTATCAACACGGGCTACAAAACTGCTATTTCAGTTCAAAACCCATGTTGAAGGTGAACTATTTCCTTTAAGTCGTTTTGGATGCCACGGCCCCGATGGCGATTTGTATTTGTCACTGAACAAGGCAGGTCAATAACTAACAGAAATAACCCGCAGAACAGTTGAGTTTTATCTACCGTGAGGAATAACAACGAGGGTATAAAGCCCAGGCTACACCATGCGTGATTTCCTGAAAATCACGTCCGTGTTATCCGTGTTGTCGTGATTTGCGCGACAGAGAAAGTTCAGCTGATAGTAAATGCATTGGGTGAGCTACACTGGCACACCACGCAGATCTCGGATGCAATTCGTCAAGGAAGTTCCGCAGACACGTCACCATGGGCCCGGGAACGATTTTAAAGTTGGGGGGGGCGAAACAATTTTTTTGCGCAATCTCACTTCTCATCTTGGTGCACCTTTACGTTCTCAAATTTTCCTCATTAGAAAACCGACACGGTTCGAAAGCTCATCAAAAAACACTTTGAAACTATTTTAACATGTTTAGGTTCAGGTCAATATTGAGTCACCAGAGGTCACCAAAGGTCAGATTTACCAGTTTTAGGACTTTTCTCCAGAAACCCCCAAATATCTCGGGAACTATGATAGATAGGAACAAACGGAAAGAAGTAATCGAAAGCTGTTGAAATATTAAATCATACAGTGTCACCACATTTTACCTCAGGTTAATAGTTTAGGCTCCAGAGGTCATCAAATGTCAAAAGGGTTATTTTTTGGCAAAACGTTCGGAAATAACTGTTTACCTAATACAGATACGGCAATAATTTTGACGCCATCATGTTTGTCTCGTCAACGCGCTTCGAATCACATTAATTTGGACCAGTTTAGGTCAACTTAAAAATTTGACCTCAGGTCAAGGTCAAGTGGCAACCCAAGTAGGTCATGTTGCATATTGGGAGACGTGTCTCGACAAGAAAAACACATTGATGCTGATTTCACTTCTTTATCTTCATTCTATCGAGAGTTATTGCAACCAAAAGTGTTGGTGACCTCTGCTGACCTCGGCTGATCCTGTAGGGGTCACTGAACAAAAATTTAACCTGGATCATCAATAATAGCCTATGATAACATGATCCAGAAGGAATTGGACTGATATCATGCGTATCCTCGGAAAATGAAACATTTTAATATTTACCATTGACTTATAATGGGAGGTCACGAAATTAACCCGACCGGCGACCTTAGGTCACCGATATACAACATCTTAGATATTCGAATTGTAGGTATCTATGACCTGATGAAATCTTGTAAGTTTGAAACTGATCGGCCCAAAACTGTGGCTGTGGTACGACCGCAAACTTATTTGGAGGTGTGGTCACGTGACCTGACCTGAGATGACCTGTGGTCAAGAATTGCACACAATGTGGGTAATTGATGCC